>JAEIIL010022381.1:0-30472 GCA_018905715.1 Drosophila lini
TTCACTGCGTTGCAAACTTCTGACTGAAATTATAATACCCTGCAAGGGTATAAAAATTGCGAAACGCGTTTGCGATAGCTTTGGCATTTCCTTGACGTCTTTCCGCTTTTTCCGCTTTTCCCCACAGTTTTTCACCATTTTTTCCTATCCGTTTACTTTCTTCTTGTCTTTTTTTTTTGTGCAAGAGAGCTCTATCTATTTGGCCTTTGGAAAAGTTGAGCCCATTAAAGCCAAAACGCTTTAAATGCCGAATTGTGTCCAATGTGCGAGCTGGCTTTTATGGGACTCCCGTGTCCTGGCCAAATTGAATTGGCCGCATTAAGCGCTCGCGCCCCATCGGGCCATTGTGGATGCCAGTGCTGGCAATTTATATGTTTTCCGGACAGATTGTTCAGTTATTAAATGGCATTAAGTGTTGGGAAAAATAATGTCTTTCTTTGGAAACATATTTTTGATTCGATGGGGAAAATCAGGACAATGAAAAATGGGGTTTTGATTGTGAAAACTGTAATTTTAAGACATGAAAAACTGTACAGATTTTAGCATATGAAATCAGCAATGAATTGTTATATATTTAATATATAGTGTATCTTTATATATCCTTTTTTCCCGGAGTTTATTTAAATAAGCCTTCTCGACCTGCCCTGATGTATTGTGTTTCCTTTTTTTTGGGCCAAATTGATTCGCAGTGGCTTTAATGGCCGGGGAATGTATTTAAATTTCATGCGGCGCTGCTGAAGGATACCGAGAGATGGGGCTGCAGGCTCGGCTCTCAAGACAAGTGGCGCTAATCCTTGACTTTGCTGCTAATGCACGTCGTATGTCAAACACCAAAAACGTTTACACCCCCGCTGACTGCCGCCCCCGAGCCGCTCCCGTTTGGCCAAAAGCCCCCCTTTTGGCCGCCCGCACAAGTAACGCAATTTATATGCCTTCTTCACTGGCTTGTTTGTCTTGGCAGCTCCGGCGTCGTCTTTCCCTCCGTCCTTCGTCCCTCGTCCTTCGCCTTTCGCTGTGTGCCGTGCATTTTTCTGCACTTTTGACTTCTGAGCGTGCACTTGGCCAGGCTCGGAGCCTCGGTTACAGCCGGATTGAGCTCCTCCGCGGCAGCCACCATTTTGTGCGCGTTGTTTGTCTTAAGGGATATATATTCCCCTCGGTGTGTGCGAGCGTGTGTATTTGCCAGCACTCTGCCGCAGGCATTTTGATAAGAAAAACAAACACACATACACATTCCCTCTCTCTCTCTCGCTCAGCCCGGCTCAAGTGTCATTTATGCGTTTTAATGCCGGAATTTAATTTTCAAATTAAGTAAATAAGTTTGCGTAAAAAGTTTCTGTTGAGCGGCTGCAGCAAGTATCGCCATCTTGAGTCGCTCACAAAAGCCGCCGCTGGCTGTTCACTTCGCGAGCTGCAGTTGCACTTGCTCCGTAATAAACTCTTGGCATTGACAAAAAATTATATGGCTAAGCCGTAAGAAGCTCGTGCTTAATGGCATTCGGGCCACTTGGAGCGTAAATGAAGCGCTTTAAGTGCGCAGGGCTCTCGGGGATAAGTAATTCGCATGTACGGGATTTGCATGTGGATATACTGAAAGAAAGGACATTTAAAAAAGAAAAAAGAAAGGCTTTAGAATATATTTTAAAAAATATAAATTCAATATGGAAATATGTGAGATATTCTGGGGGGCAAAAGTCTTATAATTTGAATCCTTATTCAATCACTTTTGGTTCGCCATTCAAGCAAACTCGTTTATAATTGTAATTCAACTACACAAAATCAGTATCCATATAAAAAGCCGGAAATAATCACATACTTTTTTGTCCAACTGTAGCAATTTCGGTTCAATCTGTTCCCTGGAAACCCTTTCACTTGAAAACCAGCCTCGAGTCTCGTTTGAGCCATCGCAATAAACTGTGCTCTCAGCTGCTCATCTAACTGCACATAATGGCCGATTCGAGGGCGACGCGATACGATTCACGATTCTGGGACTCTGAACTCGCTTTGAAGTAATTTTCGTTACGATTATAGATTGCTTTTGGCCCCGGCACGAAAATGCTCTTGGCATTTCCGGGCAATTTTCCTTGGCTATTGTATCAATTTGCAATTATGTTTCAATCAATTTTATTGCCATCTAATCTGAGGAGCGAAATAGATTGCTTTTTGTCGAGAAGTTATAGGATATAGCGGAGAATCAAATATGCTGCCACCTGCCATGGATATGTGTAGAAATTTTTATAAATTTGAAAAGCCAACGTAGGATCACTTGGGGTTCTTTATTGACGATTTCATTTAGCTATGGAAATATTTAAAAATATTTTTTTTAACAAAACAAGTACTGGAAATAAAAGCAGATAATTTCCTATATTTTTTATCCAACTCTAAAGATATATCCACGTAGATTCCTCGCCCCCAGGTGTATATTTTAAATTCGTATTGAGGCAGCCTTAGTTACGCTTATGGACCTTGGCTCCTTGTCACCTTTGGCCTTTGGTCCTGGGCAATTGTCACCTCGGCTTGTTAGGCCCGAGCGTCGCATTGTGGTAAATGGCGTCGCTTGTTAGCCAAGTTAACGAGACTTGCAAGTCACACAAATCCCCGTCCGGAGGCCCATTACCTACACGCTGCCATGTGTGCACTCAGGCGGGAAAACAATGGGGTGTCAGGGGTGCTGTTGCGGGATGTGTAGGGATGACCCACTGCAATCGGGTAATTGGTCCAAACTGGCCACGCAACAATTTCATAAACAACATCAGAGAGCACCAGCTGGAGGTCCAAAATATTCAGGCGGGCTAACCGGAATTCCGCGATTTTAAGGCTTGATTTTATTTTAAGCGACACCGAAAAATATTTATTTTACTCTGTATAATTTAGATGAAGCTGGAAAGTAAACTTTTCTATTGGATATATATTTTTTAAATATATTTTTAAGTATCTAAAAAATGTACAATATTATTTTAAGAGCATATTCTCAAATATGAAAGTGAAATCAATATCAATGTTTATATTTCCAAAGTTTTATCATTACTTAACGTAAGTGTAAAGACGCCAAACAGTCCGAAGGCTTAAACATTTATTTCTGTAATTAAGTAAAATATATAAAAGTAAACTTTAACTCCTCCCTATTTTCGTGTATTTTTTCAAGTGCACTCTTGTGCCCAGCATCGACTGCATTTTGTCTGCGTGCGGCGAAACATTTATCATCAATTAATGGCATTAGTAAATGTTTGGCAAAGAATTTGGGCTACCAAAATATTTTTGTTCTATATGCAGCGCCATAAATAATACCAAATACCGTTCTTTGTGCACGCACACCCATCGAATGTATGTAGGAGCGACTCGCATATTGAATGCACTGAATTTATGGCACATTTTAAATTCAATTGAATTCATGCGTTGCTTTGTTGTGGAACAGCCCAGCATCTGCCCCCTGTAATATCTGGTTGTATATTTCGTTTTTTAAGCCACACAGCGTCAGCAAATATTGCTATTAATTCTTAATAATAATAATAGCATTGATCGATGACGACTGCCTGGCATGGCCAGGCGGCCCCATGGCACTAAGGCTGCATTTTATTTATGGCCTGCACTTTCGCACTTTTATTGTTTTTAAATTTATTTGCATTTTTTTATGATTAAAATATTTTTCATTTGCGGCTTAAGAGCAAATTTATACGCGGGCCTCCGCTCGCCTGTTGCCAATACCTTAAATAAGTTTTATAAATTATCCCGGAATGGCAGCGGAGGGTGGCCGGGCCCGGCCGTTTTAAATAGTTGTGCTTTATTTAATTACACGCAAACGCCGCGGGCATTATGCGGGCGCAACAACATGTGGCCGGCTCTTTTAATTAATCCGCCATCAAGGGGGCCGGAAAGGCAGTGCTCATTTGGGCCAGGTCGACTGGCCGGGCCGACAAAACCGGGCTTTGGTAATTACACTAAATTCGCGGCACAAATAAGAAAGTGGGGTACAGGGTCGCTGAGAATCTAAATCATTAATTACTTTCTTTGCAAATATTTTTCAGATTGTGCTACAATTTGGTTAATGGAAAGCAAAAGTGTATAATTTTACTTTATAAATATATAAAAATTATATAATGCATTGAAATTATTAAAATAAAATTATAAAAATCAAATAAAATATTAGGTAATTCGGTAAAATATTAATAAAGCCTACTACAATTATACCTCTGAAATACCAAATACAAAATCCCCCTGAAATGTCAGTCGCTCTACACTAACGTCTAAAAATCAGATCGATAAATTCAGTGCTCTAGCACATTACTCCCTAATAAGTCATATATTTTTTCAACCCAGACATGAACGAGAAAAACGTACTCCGGCGCTTCCTGCACTGGGGACCCATCATCCTTTTGAGCCTCACTTTTGTGGTCACCTGCACCACCCTCCACATGAACTCGATGTGGTGGCCGCCGGGCCCGACCTGGGGATCTTGGGTGAACTATGGCCTCATCTGGGTGCACGTGTTCGCCGTTTTGTGCAACTTTTTGCGGACCCTGATGGTGGGACCTGGCTTTGTCCCCAAAAAGTGGAGACCGCAGCAGCCCGAGTCCACGAAGTTCCTGCAGTACTGCCAGCGCTGCGAAGGATACAAGCCACCGCGGGCGCATCACTGCCGCCGCTGCGATCGCTGTGTGCTCAAGATGGATCACCACTGTCCCTGGGTCAACAACTGTGTGGGCTGGTCCAACCAGACCAGCTTCGTGTACTTCCTCCTGTTCTTCTTGTCAGCCAGCGTGCAAGGAATCTTCATAGTTGCCCCCGCTCTGTTCCGGGGCGTCTCCAAGCGGTACTTAATTAACATTAATATGAAGCACCTGGCCACGGTAGACTTGACCGCGTTGAGCTGCTTGGCCTGCATTATAACCCTGGGCATTAACTTGGGCATGGGCTTGGCCACTCTCAAGCTGCTGCACATGCAGGCGAAGGTGATCTTTACGAACAAAACGGAGATTGAGCGCTGGATCATCAAGAAGGCGGAGTTTCGCCGTGAGGCGTATTATCCTGGCAAACGGATGAAGCCCTTTGTGTACCCGTACGATCTTGGATGGCGGAACAACTACCGGCAGATGTTTGTGCCCTCCGGCGATGGCTACTGCTGGACGGTTCTGCCCGGCTGCAACCAGTTCACTCTGACCGTGGAGCAGTTGGAGCAGAAGAAGGAGAAGCGGGCACGAACTCGCAGTTTCAAGTGCATTCGTCCTGCCACCGGCTACTGCCTGCCAATTATCTCGCAGGGCATCTGGGTATGCATGACAATACCCTGTAACGACGATCCTCGCATTGTCCTGAAACCAGGTGATCTCGTCCGGGTGACTCGCTCTCATCAGCACTGGATGTACGGGGAGAGAGTGATCTCGGAGGAGGAGGTGATGGAGGGAAAACTGCGTAGTGGTGCCGTGAAAGGATGGTTTCCCAGGGTCTGTGTAGAGATGATCATGGATGAGGGCTCTGAAGCCGAAGGGAATAACCAGCCTATTGGAGAAACCTTTGTTGTTGATGACAAGTCCGAGGAAAAACTTGAAAGTGAGGCAGAGGATACCCAGGCAGGCGGAGATGTCGCACACGAAGATCAAGACTCTAAAAAACCAGGAATGGATCCCTATTTTAAACGAACTTTGGAGCTCATCGAAAATGAGAAATATGCAAATCTGGATGATGAGAAACCTCCGTGGGCCGAAGATGAGGCAGAAAATGATTTCGAAGAGCCCGAGGGGAAGACTGCCAGCCCCTGGATAGATGGAACACGCAAACGAGCTCTTTAAAGGGCATTCCTTTCGGCGACCTGGGCCACAGAGAAATGACCCCCATTCCCAGTCGCCGCAATGAAATTGCTTTGGTCAACCGCCGCATTAATCTCTTAACGCGTAATGCTTAATACTTTTCAATATGGCATTAATAAATAAATACTTTCGCCGCGGCAGCAAGCCAAATGTGAATGTTAATGTCGATATTAAAATGCTTCCCGATCGGCTGATGCAGTCTATACAGAGCTCTATGTATAATAATTGAGTTGCCTGCCCGATTTCACGGTACATTGGCCTTAAACTGGCGGCAGCAGCTGCTCTTAACCAGTTGGAAAGTACTATCTCCAATATGGCAGTGGCTGTGTGTGCATCTGCCGGCAAGTAATTTGCAAAGCTCCATTGTTTTTTCGTTCTTTTTTCTTTTTGCAGTTAGGTATCGGTGACAGGAAACAGGAACACACGCGCCACACACATAGGACAGGACATAAAAAAAAAAAACAAACTGCAACAAGGACGACTGAACGGTATCGAAAGCCAGCTCGGGAATCAATTGAAATGCACGACCTGCAAAAGTAGAGCTGAGTCGCGGATTTGCCATTGTAGTATAAACATGGCCATGTAAATCAATACGACTCTTATATCCTATAACCCTGCGTATCACAGTGCTCCTGTAGGGGGCTACTGATGCCAATATCCTTTCACAAAAAGCAGGAAGACTAGGAATACAACGAAAAAACAAGGCAATCGTAGGTTTGAGAAAGGGTAAAACTGGAATCTGTTTGAATTTAGTTAATATTTTGCTTTTATAGTTGCTTACATATTTTTTTAAATATTTTATTAAGAATTAAAATGAACTAAAGGAAATAATAAACAAAGTAATATAATCTTATTAGAATTTTCCATTATGTTAGGTTACAATTTCATATTTAATCATTAACAAAATTAAATAAAATATATATAAATAATAGAACATATTGAGTTTCCAAGATGTCTAAAATACCCAAAAAAAGGATACATATCCTGCACTACAGAGGTGTGAGAGGAGCAGACTTTAACTGATAAAAACTGAATGCATTCCTCCGCTGAATCATTAGCATTGGCGTCAATTAAACTGAAAGCCCACTGGCTGATCAATGGGCTGTCCTCCTCCACCTCCTCCTCCACCTCCTCCTCCTCCTCCACCTCCACCTCCACCTCCACCTCCACCTCCACCTCCACCTCCACCTCCTCCTCCTCCTCCTTCTCCATCTCCTCCTGAAATGAATACCCCGGCTGGCTAATGCAAATGGCATTGCATTGGGTAATCACTTACAGCAATCATCACTCCTTGTTCCAAGGAGAGCGTAGAAGAGGAGCAATGTTGTAACAGGATCAGGCGACAAGCAAACAAAGCCCTGGGCCCGAAGGGAAATCCTTGGGTTCCATGTTTGAAGTCCAAGGCTGCGACGGCGTGTTTAGCTCAAAATTAGATAAATGCAATTTGAATTTGTGGGTAAGTTGTAGGAAATATGCCGCTGGGAAATCAGTTGTCGTTGTCATGAGTTAATAGGCGCTGGGAATTGGCTCAAATGACGGAAGGGGGAGAGAGGAGAGAGCTGATGCTGATCCCCTCTCATATGACAGGCTGGATGATAATTCAATGCAAAAGAGGGCACGAGTCAATAAATATTAGCACGAAGCGTTGGGGCGCATGGGAGCGTGAAATGGACCGGGTTAGACAGCTGCCTGGTGGCCACTCCACTCCACTCCGGAGATGCCATCTCTGGCCATCGGGAGTGAACCTAATCCAAGCCCGATCCCCGGGCCCTGATGTGAGCTGCGTTGTGTTTGGGGTCGGTTTGGTGACGGCGTGGAAAATGCAAAACAAATAATTGCTTCTGGCCAGTGGAAAATCAATAGAAAAAAGGATTTCCTTTTTTGTACAGGACTCTCTGGCCTGTCTGGGGAATTGAGGTTACAGCAGCATCCACATCTACAGCCACATCTACTACATCCACGGCCGGAGCCACATCCGAGCAGCAGCTGAAAAGTATGCAGTAAAAATAGCCATAAATAAATCTGCGTAAAAATAAAGCATGTGCCAACAGCCATAAACATAAACAATGCAACTTTCTGCCCCGTTTTCGCAGCTAGTTTTCCTTGTTTTCCATTTGGAAAGCCGGCGCTTTTATAAAGCGGAAACAAAATAAATTTTACATAAACATTTGCCACATAACAAAGGCGAACTTTAATGACTTTTGTCGTTGCAAAATAATTGTGCGTGAATTTTTTCGCTGCCACCACACAAATCGCTTTTCTGAACAAAAAAAGAAGGCGTCTCAGCTTCGAGTGGCAGGACTCGGCTCGCTTTCAATGTCCTGCTGGCATTTAATTTCACGGACTGTCGTCCATTTTATGCTTTGGCAACACTTTTGACTTTTATTTTGAGGCGTCCTCCCCCAGTCCCCACTCCTCCTCGGTCGTTACGCCCTCCCTGCTGCGCCTGTCCTCAGTCGGTCTGTGCCCCGCCCCCTCAGCGCCTCTGCGGCTATTTAGGAAGCTGTCGTGATTGGAAGTTGATACCCTCGCCCGGACTGGGGAGCCGGCTTTAGCAGAAGCGATCTGGAAGCGCTTTAAGGACGTCTCGCTTTGTCCGCTTGGCAATTATGTGCACTATGACGATTCGGCATTTAGCCGCCCGACAATGACAGGACGGCACAGGACACCGTACAAGACGAGCAGGTGGGAAAAGGCTCGTATCACTTACAGTCTGGCAAGCAGAACAAAGGCAATTATGGCGTCATTAGAGCCAGATGCAGCAATTGCATAGGCAGGAAGCACTTACCCCATATCGGTAGCAGCCAGAGAGTGCCAGAGTGGTTAAAAGCACAGCACCGCCGGCACAGAGGCGGGACAAGGACTACAGGCACAGGCCGCTGGCTGTCAGAGTGGACCTTGATTAAGAAAAAAAAAAAAATAAACAAAAGAAGATGTAAATGAGTTTTCAGACTGTGTAAAGGGATAGGTTCTTTGCAAGAAAAAAATTATAGGAAATAAAGCAAAACACTAATTGTGTTTATTATGATTCTTTTTTTATTTAAAACTATATAGATTTTATTTTTTAAGAATAAGAAATGTGGTTTTTTATATGTAGCCACACTTACAAAAATGCCTTAAATTCATGGCAACTTTTTCTTAATTATAGAAAATTGTTCTTACCCTACATTACTATAGGGGACCACCTTAAATATGGGTACTACCCTTGAATGAGCCTATAGTTTTGGGCGATTTTTTGTAGGATTTTTCTTAAATATAGAAAATTGTTTTTATGAGTGAAGCTGTCACTATTATTAGTAACTTTTGCTACAGAGCCATGAGCTTCTTAATAGTACGGGTGACCTGCAAAGCTTGTACCTTTACCTTTACCAATCTTTGGAATTCGAAAATCATTCTTGATGTCTCAGTTTCGATTATACCAGGACCAGCATAATCATACAACTTTAATGTCTCTATCTAACTAGTTCAGAGGGGTTAAGTGAGCCAGCTGCTTAGGTTTTAAACTCGCTGACGGCAATCGCAATCCAATCAGAAAGTTGTAAAAATGTAAAATGATCAAAGCCGCTGCGAGTGTACCCGCCGCCGCATTTCCAACTTCAATTTACTGCACTCGCTGCTGGCGTGCTATAAATTCGCGGAATTGATATTGAATGCCCTCCGATTTCCATTCATGCTCTGGCTCACTTCGCTTCGCATCGCATCGCAACGCTCGTTCGTCCGGGCTTTCAATCAATTCAAATGCCAAACGTCTAACAAATTGTACGATTTTCGATTTTCGAGGCACCTCTTGGGGGGCCTTTGCTTGGGCATTTTTGTTATTAATTTGTGCCTGAGGCGATTCACGATTCCGCTTGGACTGGCCGTGGCGCTCCTCCTGGCATTTCTGCTCCACTGACGAAAGTCCTGATCTGTTGTGGATCATTGAATGGGACGTCCGAGCTGAATGCCGCTCCTTGAGGAACTGCTGCTCCTCTTTTATTTATGACACTGGCCAAGAGCAGTGGCAAAGTAATTTTTCATTATTTAAAATGAAGTGAATTGCAGTCGGTTGTTCCTGGTCGCCTCTCCTTTTCATTTCGTGCTTCATAAATAATTTATTAATTATAAAAGTTTCTGGCACTCTTGGGCGCATGCAAATTCCTTCCACTCTCTCTCTCTTTCTCTTTGCCTGCCTCTTGCGGCAACAGTTGCAAGTGAAAGTTCGGCCAAATATAGCCAAAATATTACTTGCAATGTCATTTTGCGACTTGCCAGCAAAACTTTTTATTAGTTGGCACTGGCCGGGCAGCTCAGTGGACTGTTTGTCCAGTCTTCGGACGGACGGGGCGTATTTTTCATATTTTAATTGACAAAACTTTTTGGCAACTGAACTGATGGGTTTTTGCTTAGTTTCTGTTACCCGGTTCTAATCAAACAGTGGCACCTAAGAAAGGACTCGGACTGCACAGCTGGAATCCTCAATCAAGGCGGGTTTGCATTTAAAGTTTTCAGTTAATTGAGAGGCAAGTTTTTCGAGGAATCTCTTGAATGCGTAAGAGGACAGTGCACTTTCTTCCTTTTCTTATATTTTTTCTAAGGTTTCTAGCTTAAGTAGAATAAGGGATTGGTTAAATTAAAAACCGGCTTACTTCTTTGCACTTTTATTAAAAATTCTCTTCTCTAAATAATATCTCGTAACTGCTCTACATTTTTCCAAAATAAATGAATATTTTCGTGTTGTAAATTTCAAATAGTTATGTCCTGTTTTCTGCTTCCCCTAAATATGTTATTGCCAAGGCTTTAAGTGTCTGCAATTTAATGGCTTGCCAGGCGACACTGCATTTGTGAGTCATGTTTGATGCATGTGGCAACAACCATCGTCACTCAGGCTGTAGGCAAATCCTGCGGCAGTCGCGCACTCAAATTGTGGCAGCATCCTGCCTGCAACCAAGGACCCTCCTCTGCGGTGGGTGTGTGTCAAGGTTTATGTCTAAATATGCAAATACTGTTTGAGCAGAGAGGGCGGGGCAGAATGTCTCTGAATGTCTCATAAATTCGTGATTAATGTCGCCGCTTTGATTTTGTATGCGAAATCAGGTTTTAATGCAGCTGCCACTTAGACACTGCATTTGGTTGTCTGGATCATGCAGCATTAATGGCTCCTAGATGGAGTCGAGTCTGCTATTATTGGCTTAGACGCTCGCAGTTGCGTTAATGTGTCAGCCTAACGAAATTAGCATTAAAATTTACCAGATTCCATGTGTGACTAACTCAATTTTGCCCACGAGCCAAGGCTTACACCGACGGCTGGCTCTTAGCGAACAAAGGACATTGATTGCCGGCGACACACGAAGCTATTTAGTGCTAGGATACATAGAAGGGAAGTAGGTCCCTTCGGTCAGGTTACCTAGAGGATTTCCCATTAAGCTACATTAAGCTGAAAGCATTGGCCTTCCTCGGTTAATTAGTTGCCGGCACTCTGGCTAAAAAATAAATAATAATCGCCATAACAGTGGCCATAAATATTTATGAGTTGACAGTGGGTGCAGAATCCTTTCAGGACCCTGGCCTCCATTTCAGTTTGATTGAAAACAGTGCAGCAATCGATTAAATTAACTGCTCTATCGAATTACGGATGCGCCGCATGGGCGGCTTTCATTAAATTGCATTTAATGCCCCAACGGAGTGGCGAGTCAATATTTATTAACGACATAATCAATAATTTGTTCTCCCCTTAATGAGATTAAAGTGCACGCAGTTTACACACAAAAAAGTTAATGCATTTAGCCGTGTCACGAAGAGCCAAGCGAAACGTTTCTCCAACTTTTTAGCCAGCTATTTTTTCCTGGCTTCTTCCCCTTCCGTTCTCATATATTTTTTTTTTAGATTCTTTGTTTTGCCCACTCTGAACTTTTCTGCACGATTGCGCCAACTTTCATTTCCTGCAAAACTTTTGAATTTTCAAGTAACCATAAACTGGCTAAGCAAAAATAAAAAATAAAAAAAAAAAGCGGAGAAGAAAAATAGAGTGTACGGCGAGTGAGTGTGTGTGTGATACTGCATAATTAAGCCCCGCAGTTTGGTGACATTAAGCGACATTGAAGCGACAAACGCCGCCGGCAAAGAGGCTTTCCAACAATTTCCCTTTTCCCATTCTACTTTTTTTCGATTCCCTCGGTTTCTTGCCAACTTTGGCCAATTGTTTTTGTAGTTTTGTTTGTTTGTTGGCTGAAAACTTAAGCCACCAACCAGTCTCCTCCTCCAGCCAGCAAAGTTTGCGCGACTTAATAAATTAATAAGCCCAGCCAAGAAAAATATGAGCTCCTGTCGCTCAGGAGATGAGGACTTGGCCCAAACCGAGTTCATCATCACCGCCATCGGGAGCCGCGGCATCTGGCCCGGCTAATTTGTCGACTTGCCTTGTGATAACCATCAGAGGATTTGGATTTGGCCGCGCCTGTTTGTTTGCGTTTGTGTTTGCATATAATTAATGCGACTGTCATGCGTGATGCTGCTAAGCGACGAATGATGACGGGCCCCAAAAGTATTTAAGGGTTATGGCCTGGAAGTGAATTATCATAAGCTCATTGCGTTTGATGTGTGGTTTATGAGCCAGCCGAGGTGTTTGCCGCGGGGTTTATTGTGAGGTCTAAGCTTGGGGAGAAACGGGAGGGTACTATATGCTCTAACTCAATGATTTATTGAATTTATTTGACTTAATTTAGAAGTCTCAAGTTTTAAATTAAGCAGCCTTCGAGTCGTGCTCTTCAATTTTCTTAGTAAACACTTCAAATATGGCTTACAACAGACTCTTTTATGGCCTTCTTTCCGAATCATTTAAGACTTAAGGGCGCCCCAATGCCAATTTGCGGCTTTCGCTATTGAAAAAAGGGGAGACTGAGTGACTCAATGAGTGAATGACTAAAACCCCGGGGAAAGACTGAAGCAAATTCCCTGGCATTCAGAGGCTGATTTGACTGCGGCTTGTGGCCAAGAAGAAACCGGGAAAAGCTTGGAAAAGCTGTCTCAGCCGCAAATGCGGTTGTGAGGTCAATCACTGCAATTACTTTCGGGAAATTCGGTTGAGTCGATAATGCGAGCCAAGTTAATTTCTGGCCAGTCAATCATGGCACCTCACCACTTACCGGATTATACAAGTTAGTTGTATTCAGGGACCGCAAGAAATAACCTGGCCTTGTTGGTTGACACGAAGCACACAAACTTGTCAGGCGCATTAAAAACTTTACAATTTAAGGGGGGAGCAACACATATTTTAAATGTATTAAATGAATTCCAGCAGCAGGGGCAGCAACAAATGTGTCAAAACTTTTTGGCAGCGTGTAAAATTTATGGCAAAAGATTTGCGACCGCCCAGAACTATGTACGAAATGTTGACAAACCAAATGAGTAAAATGAGGAAAAATCTGCCAAGTTTTCTGCTCAAGGGCTGCCCGCCCACACTGCCTATAAATAAATAATTCCCGACATGGGTAACACATTTCCCTGGCAGCTGCCAGCAGCCGAGAGCGGCAAAAAAGCTGAGGGAATCCGGCAGGGGAAGCCTCAACGCTCTGTCTTCTGGCCAAGTTCGAACATGGCCGCAATTGTTTGCACGTTACGTGGTCATGTAGCCGGGTCAATAATTGGTTTTTTCGATAGCAAACAAGTTGATTGTGATTGCCAAATGATTACACGAATCGCACGGACCGGCACTGGTTCTCTCTGGCCCGGCTCCTGGCCGTTGGCCAGAACCTGGCCAAAACCGCATTCGAAAATTGGGCAGCCAAAAGGCTCATTCTCACAGCCAGTTTGGGGAGCCGGAAAAAAATCTTAATCTTCTTTCCGTAGCCAGCAAATTGCTGTGTGTAATTATGTTTGTGGCCTCTACCTTTTTCTGGCCAGTATTAAAATTTTGATAAATGCTTTGGCCTCTTCTGACTTTTGCTCATTGCATTACCCATCCGCCCCGTGGGCCCCAGAGTCTAATGAAGTTCGCAATCGTCCTGAGCAAATTGTTTGCATACCTTTGGCTCAGTCCGGACCAAAAAAAAGTGATTGCAAAATCAGTTGATCCGAATGGCAGGACTTTATGGCAACTACTTTTCAATCATTGTCGAGCAGTTTCAGCCCTAAACGCAGGCCAGGTCTTGGAGTGACATAAAATAAGGGGAATGGGAATGGGAATCATCATGAGATAAGTTGACATTGGCTGCAAGCTCTCCTGGCTCCGATAACTGGCAAAAGAGTTACGTTTCGGTTTTATTTCGTAGCTCTCGGAAGTTGTTAAGGCGCTTGGCTATGCAACACTTTTTGACTACACAATTTCGGCTGACGTCTTTACGAGCCCGAACGCAACTTGAGCGACTTTAAACGACATCAATAAAACCTGCAGGCATTCAATAAAAATTTCTAGGCCGTAGCCCATTTCGACGCTCGTTTCCTGCCACTTGGCATTCAAAACTGCAAAAAAAAATAATAATAAAAAGAAAAACGAAACGTGAAAAACGAAGAAAACGAGACGAGCTTAAGAAGTTAAGAGGTGGAAGCTGAGAGTTTTTTAGTTTAACGTGAAAATGCTTTTTAGGTAGTGCAAAAAAGAGGAAAATTACGATTACAGATTAGGAATGGTTTATATATCAATATGTCATCGAAATTTTAATGTTATTGTTATTTATACAAGATATATATATATAAAATATATGTATAATCTTCATATTATGTATTTTTTTATCCCCCCCAACGTTGCAAACTCAACCCTAGGCCTTATGTGTTCAATTTCAGGACATTCTCCTTGGCTAATTTCGATGGTAAATACATCCTGCAGCCTTTGACCTTTTGATATAGATTCCCAGTGTGGATTACGCTCTTCACTGACACTGTGACTGTGCCAAAAAGGTGTCAGAGTGCGTGTGGCCGAGCGACACTTTCATTTGGAGCGCGTGTCTCTTTGGGGTTTTATTGCGATGACTGAAATCGGAGCACAGTCATAAATAGAGCGCCAGGCGACTGTGGCCACACATCTTTGTCAAAGGCTCATTATGCAAATTGTGCACCGACCACGCGCCAAGCTAATTTGTCACTGTCTTCAGTTGTCAAGCGGTACACTTTCCCACCGACTGCCCCACTTTTGACTGGCCAGCGGCGGATGGATCGCACGGAGATGGCTGCCAGGACATCTCCATCCGCCATCTCTTTGCCTGCTCCATCCATGGCCCAGAGGCACTCACTCGACCGGTGGCTGCTGCTTTCAGCTCTATCACTTTCATTTCCTCGGCCATAAATTAGCAACACGATGCGCCCAATGGCGCTAGAGCGACTGCCATCCACACCCCCACCCAGGACGAGGGATCCCAACGGCTCTGGCTGTGGCTCTTGCTCTGACTCTGGGCAGAAAGGTAGCCATATTTCCTAACCGACTCCAACTGGCTTACGGACTGCTGACTAACTCGCTGACTTGACTGACTAACTGACTGACTGACTGACTGACACACTGGGCGAAATATTATTCCGTTTTGTCCGTCTGCTGGATGCGTGCGGAATTTATGATTACTTCCGGGTATAATAAAGCAGCCACGTGCGAGCAACTCATCCCTTCCGATTCCATTTGGATCGCCCCAACGGGATGCTGTGTCCCCGCCAGACGCGTCTAAACAACTAAAAGCTGCGAGTCCACTCAGGAGCCTGCACTCCACTTCGTTTTCCGGAGGTCGCGATGAAAAACTGCATCTGCAACGGCTTCTCAAGTGGCCCAGGGCCATGGACTCCTCTCTCTCTCTCTCGAGTCTGCTCCCGGAAAGACTCAGACTCAGACTCAGGCCCAGGACCCAGACCCTTCTGCTGTTCCCACTTTTCTCGCTTTTCCTTCTGGCTGCCGCTGACAGCGGAGACAATTTTCAATTAAATAAATGGCTCGTTTTTTACGCCAGACGCACAATGGGACCAAACACTTCAAACTGCGCCTTAATTGGGCAGCCACAATGGAGATTAAGTGGCTCGCCATACATATTTTATGACTTCAGAGGACTAGTTTTACGCGAATCCTTTTTTATGTTTTACTGAAAAAGGGATTTAGATTAAATAGAAGCTAATTCGAGTGGCGGGTAATCTGTCCCATGGTTCTTGCTCGGCATAAAAGTTATCATTATGAAACAATTTTGCAGCTGGAATGTTTGTGAATTTTTACGCAGGCTCACTTAGTTGAGACTCAATTAAAACTGGGCTCCCAGTTAGGGTTTAATTGGGTCTCAGCCAGGGCTCGGCTTAAGGTCATGCTCTGCCAAATACAAAATAATTAAAGTGCAGTGCCTCTTAACGCAGAGTTATGGCATAAGAAAACCCATTGCTCACCGTCACACCCACTCACCCACTCACCCAGGCAGCCTTACACAGATGCTCCTCCACACACACATACACAGAGGGGGAGAGAGATTGCCAACAGGAACTTACATGAGTTGGCCATTTACCGGGGCCAGTCATAAGCCGCATAATCTATGAAATCGAGTCCAGCGAGGAGCGGGATGCGGAGCAGCCTCCTGGCAGCATCAGCAGGAAGCTTAAACCTGGGCGAACGCTCCTGGCTGCTAAGTTAAAATTATTGTACATCGGCTTAAGCCCTTCACCGGGCAGTTGGCTCAGTTTAATTGGGGATGCGATGGCCGGGGGGCCGGGGAGGAGGAGCAATAGCAACTGTAGATGTGGCTCTGGCCGGATGAAATGCTTTTAGCGCGCTCCATTAAAGCCCCAAGCCCGACTGCATATGCCCAGATTGCGACTGAGATAATGATATATGGACAGCAGCATGCTGGCCCGACTAATGAGCCAAAATGAATTGTTGCCACATCAAAAATCAACGCAATTTGGCTGGCATTATGTAAAGACCAGAACGTGGCAAAGGCCGAGACGATGGCGAAGTCGAAGGCAAAGAAGACGGAGCCGAACGGCAAAGTTAATTTCATTAAGGAAATGAAAAAGTCATATATCATTTTTGCCAACGTCTAACATGTCCATTACAAAGGCAAACGCCCGGACATCCCTCCTCCACCCTCCACACGAGCTGGTCTGGGGAAATCTTGGGCCTGGCACTGGTGGTGGTACTGTGATTGGGGGAAAAGAAATGGCCAAGAAGGAAATGCAGTGCCCGAAAGTTAAATTAAAGTGTTGAAAATAGCCAAAGCCGAGTGTAATAAATGTTCCATGCCGTTGCCTTTGACGTCCTGGCCCAAAATTAAAATGCATAATTCAATGCCCCGAACTTTGGGTGGAGGCGGGGCCAGCGCTTAGCCGGGCATTAGCGCCATTTACATGTGAGTTTTGAGAAGAAGAAAAGAAAAAAAAAGAAATCCCAAGGAAGCCCCGCCGCCCCTGACTCCGGCAGATAGCTAAAAGTGTTTCACGTTTCACGGACCATTAAACCCCGAGTTCGTCGAGTCATTTTGAGCGACTTATCGCTCCGTAGCCCGCCTGCATTGTGCCGCCTGATTGATTTCTTTATGCGTAGCCCCTACGGAATGGGGAATGGAGCCAGGACCGAGGCCAAAGGACTCGCCGCTGCTGCTGACAGCCCCCAGAAGAGCTGGAATTTTTTAATAAGGCTCAAAAGGAATTTTTATATGGGTCTATGAGTGGGTATTTTAAACCAGAGCGCAGGGCGGGAAAAACATAAGCGGAATAAATGCGAAATAAATAAATCCACACGTCGCCAGCAATTATATTAAATGGGGAGAGAGAAAGGAAAATATTTCGCATTCAGCCAGCCTCTCGATTACTTTTCAAATTTTGAGTTATGAGCCTGGCACTAATTCCAGCGCCCAGCTTCCCCTCACTTCCTCTGGGCTTCCGTCTCGATTCGGACTATTCGGCATTTCCTGCATTTATTCAGCGTAATTAACAAAATTCCCAGGTGTATACGAGTCTCGGTTCGGGTTCAGGTTCAGGTTCAGGTTCAGGCTGAGGCTCAGGTTCAGGCTCGCTTTTGGTTTCGGATTCCTGTCTGAGTTTCGGGGCATTTAAAATTCAGGCTGCGTAAATCTTTTATTGGCACGAAATGCCTAGGCAAAAGGTCCGCCAAACAGAGTTGCATAATAAATTATCGATGCGCCGCTAGGAATTTTAAGTGGCGTCCCTGAACGGGGCGCTAATCAGCGGCCAGCCAGGAGATGAGTCCACCAAAGTCAGTTGGAGAAGTCAGAGGTATATAAGGCTCTCCAGCTCCGAGTTCAACTCCAGTTCCACTTTGTCAGACATTTCACTCGGCGACCCCACTTGTCGCTTGTCAATACCCGCAGACAAATAAATTCTGCTTATCGCCCCGACAAACCCTTTCTACACTTTCTTTTATGCCGCCCGTTTTACTGCTCTCCTTACAAAGTGCACTTGGCGGCGCTTTTGTCCGCCTAAGGAGGAGGTCCTTCTCCCTCCGCAGTCCTGCCTGCTCCTTTTGATGTTTTCCCTGGTGCTGGTCTGGTCACAGTTTACGAGGAGACGAGAACGCTGGGCAAGATAAAACTTTTGCGCACCTTGGCAGTCCCTTTGGAAGGGGCATTTACTTTGAGTTTTCATTTTTTCATTTGTTGTTCGCCCGGTGTCGTGGCAGTTTATTGTTTTTATTGTTTGATAATTATCGCATAGAATGCGAAATGCTCTTGCTTGGCATTAAAAAATAAGGGAAGAAGGGAAGTGCGCACAAAGGACCTTTGTCTGACGAGCGAGTTCAGCTTCAGCGTCAACACCTAAATGTTCTTTAATCTCCCTGAAATCTCAGCCAGCTGAAACAAATACCCTCGAAATCGTGCTACGGGATCCAATTTGTCGCCTGTTGTCCTCTTTTCGGGGATGGGCGGGAATCCGGCTGACAGTTAATGAATGTGTCGCCATGCCAATCGGGCCCAGACCCGCCGCACATGTGGCCCTCGTCGAGTGGAGAGAGAACTCCGCTTTTGATCTACAATTCCCGTGGGAACGGCGCTCTCGTATGCAAATTCATTAGGCTAAACATGTGTACGGGCCTCCGTCTCATTGCATATTTAAATGCCGGCAAAGTTACGCGACTTTTTACGTCCTTGGAGCGAAGATACTTTCGGTTGATTGATGGCTAGGTATTGTAATGAATATTTGATTTCAGTTTCCAGTAATCACAACCCAGATAGTTGACACAAATGTCAGAA
This sequence comes from Drosophila lini, assembly GCA_018905715.1. Taxonomy (NCBI): domain Eukaryota; kingdom Metazoa; phylum Arthropoda; class Insecta; order Diptera; family Drosophilidae; genus Drosophila; species Drosophila lini. Next base: position 18,947 of record JAEIIL010022381.1, read on the forward strand.
ATTTGCCACAACATGTGCCAGGCTCTGCAGCCATGTCGTTCCCCTTGACATGGCTTCCAAATAAGTGACATAATTAGCCACAAAAGGCGCCAGGACATCGTCTCAATCTTGAGTTATTTCGATAGAGCCAGAGACAGGTTCCTAAGACAGCTTTCAATTTGTGCAAATGCACTCAAGTTGCTGGAGAAAAGCATTGGGAAGGAACCGGATCTCGACAGACGACAGCCAGTGTATTGTCGTATTAGCCTTATTGACTGGAGCTGGCCGTCCCGTTCCGTCTGGAATCTGTCTGGGGGCTTGGCTTCTTATTAGACTGCTGCCTTGCAGCTGCCAGACAAATATTGTCTTTCTCGGGCTTAATTATTCACGAGCTCACCGCCCACTAATCAGGCCATTTGGATTTCAATTTGATTGAGTGCCCAGACAAGGATATCCAAGCAGGCATTATGCAATTGTGAGCCCCAAAACTAATTTATTGATATGCCGCATTTAATAATGGCAATTAAAGCTGTAGTAAAGCCAAATCTGAAGCCGAGCAACCAGCTAATGAGTTCCTCCAGCACGTGCAGGAGGTGCCATAACATTTTTTCCTTTGAGCCAGCAGCAGCAGCTCCAATTAGCTGCAGTTGCAATCCTTGCGGCGCTTACGTGACGCCAGGACTTGTGCCAGGATTTGGCACAACTCGGCGCAAGTCGAAGTGCTTATGCCCGCTAATTTTCATAGTGCAGATAACGCGGCTTACATCATGTCCCGGCAAATTAGTTTAATGCCTGGGAAATCCAATTCAAAACCCACCCTCCTCCCCGCCGAGAGCTAATCCAATCTATTACTCGTAATTACGAGAGAGTGGAAAAAATGTAATGAAAACGGAAGCCGCTTTAACAAAAAAAAAAAAATACTCTGCCAATTTGGCACAATCATATCGCTCCGGCTTTTGTTAATATTTATTATTTATGGCGACAATTTGCCAAACGCCTGGACCATGCCCACCGATAACAATCGGGAATAACGCTGGCAACTTTGTGCCACGATCAGCAGCACTGGAAAAACTTGCGGAAAACTTTACTTTAAACAATTTGACGCCATAAAAGTGCAGAATACACAGGGCCAACTTTAAGAATTCCTTTTCGCCAGCCGACATCCAACATTAAGTGCAGCCGGGGCTGGGATAGTGCATAAAAGGCAATAAAATGCAATTATCTCAAACGGCATAACTGTCCCGTTTTTGGCAACGCTTGCCGGCCCCATAAATTGTCAAAGCGCCTTGCCAACAGAGCGGCTGGGGGAAAATGGTAGAAAAATCCGGGGTAAAAGTGCGGCGGAAAAACAGCGAGATTGCAACTCGACTTTGATCTAATTTGTCTGGCAGTGAATGCAGCTTAAAGCGAGAGTCTCTCAATGCTGAAACATTTTCCTGGAAAATTGCATATTAAAGCTCATTGGGGTGGGGGGGGTTGGCAGACGCCCCTTTTGGCCATGTTTGCAAATGAGCACGCCGCCATTTTCCATTGCACGTTGCACACTTTATTAGTTTTCATACGCGCTACGTTCGCTGCTGCTGCTGCTGCTGCTGCTGCCGCCCGTCGGCAAAGGTACAAAAGTTTTTCCAACTACGCCCCGCCCCGCCCCACCCCTCGCTTTTCCCCACCCCCCTGGAGGGCGAACAGCGACCGTGTCAACCATGCGCAAGTCAAATGCAAAACATGTAACTTTGGGCCCATGAAAGTTTTGCAACAAAAGATGCAAATTCGCCTCCCCGCCAAACGTGAGTTTTCCGATGGAAAATGCACTCCATGGCAGAGCTGTTTAACGGTTTAATTTTGCATGCAAATAATTAGTGCAGCGCTGTGAATAGGGGGTGGCTTTAAGGGTGTGCAATCGAAAACTTTTCCCATAGCCATAAAGCGAAGTCATGGATCGGTTATGGGCTGTCGTGCAGCAATTATTTTTGGCCATCAGAATTTTAAGCTCTCTAATGAGGCTTAGAAAGGTTATATTTTTGAAAAGGGTTATATTTTACTTTAAAAATATCTAAGGCATACATTTTATAAGTAAGTTTATAAGCTATTTTGTTAGATTTTCAAAGAGGTGTCTTTGCCTCAGACAGGAAAAAACATTGCGCATACGCAGTGTTACACGGAAATAAGCTGAATTCACGCAATAACCTAACGTTTGAGCTGGTAAAATACTACAAAAAAAAAAAAACAAATAGAGACAAACAAACAGGGCTGACCCTGTGAACTTTCTGGACCATTTAACAGCTGCCAACGCTCTTACCCCCTCCTCGAATAATCAAAGGAAGTTGTTTATTGAAGCGCTCGGGGCCAAAAGGAAATGCCCAACTAGCGGCGTGTAATGTTAGTTTTATGAGCACGTGTTGCCATTTTTATGGCTCACCCCAAATCCGCCGCCTTGGAGAATGAACGATGAAAGGGGGGAGGATGGGCTTGGGAAAAGCCACAACAAAGTCCAAGAGCAACGACGGCACATTCAATTAGAAGGCAGCTCGGCAGCTGCAGAATTTAAATATTTTCAGCACAGAGCAACCGCAGAGGCAGCCATAAGGAAATTCTTTAATATTTTGATTAGAAGTGCTTGCGGTTAGCCGCTAAACGCAGTCGAGTTGCCTTTCCTTGCTCCCTGCTCCTTTCTACTTCCCAGTTTCCTCTTTTTCTATTTGTATTTCTGCAATGCAAAATGATTTTATTTGACAGGCATTGTGCGGTGTTGCCGCAGGATGGCAAAGGGATGCAAACGGAGGCCGCCCAAATGTATGCAGCAAGTGCAAACTGCCAGCGAAGGGGTTAAAATATAGTTTCGTGTGCGAGTTTGTGCTTGTGTGTGAGGGGAAAAAAACGGAAACGTCTGTGCCACATCCGTTTCCGCCTTGATGGTTATAACTTCTTTTTCCGGCGCTGGCCAATCAACGTTTCTGTGGCCAGGATCACACACAACCGGCAACAGCAGCAGCAGCAGAACATAACCAGAACCAGCTGTTGCAGCTGTCCCAGCGCTTTTCCCAAAGCTTTTCCCTGAAAAACTCCTCCCTCATCCCTCTCCCGCTCTCGCATTTGTTATTTCGGTGCGTTTGGCCCGTAAACTTCCTTCTGACAGCTGCACTTGTTGTCCAGCAGCCCGGGCTTAGCCCTCTGAGACTGAGACTGGAGCTGAAGCTGGAGACTGGAGACTGGAGCCCCGGACCCGGTGTCACAAACAATAACAGCACAGAGGTGGAAACAAAGCATGTGGAAAAGGAGTAAACAAGTGGCCGGCTGGCCGAAGATCGAATGTCCTAAGACTCTGTGAGATGGCCGGGCATTAAGCGATTGATGTGGGCCATATGTTGACAGGCTTAAGCCGGGCTTCAGCAGGACAAATTGGGAAGGCTCCAGCTGCAAGGATACCTTCGGCTTCTTAGCTGGATTTTTCAACTAAAAATTAAAGCTTTAAACAGCAACTGAAAAACGAAAATGAAATAATTTATAACTTTCCACAAAGCTTATTTAAAAACAAATCTCCTCTCCCTCTTTTCAAGGTATATTTAAGCACTAAAATTGTGGATATCTCACTTCTCTATGCCATAAACAGCATTCTTAAAATAAACTGTCATCGGGTGAAGCTTCAAAGTCCAACAGGATTGTGATGGTCAAGCACTCAATTTATTTTTCGGGGGACAGTGAAAATAAATTTCGGCACTTGCTTTTAAATGCCGGCAAACAATCAGCATTCAGTTGTGATGACGTCTGTTTGATCTATCCATTTGCATTTGCATACGGGGGCCTCACACCTTCTTATGCATACACACAATACATATAAACATGTATACATATATAGGCGTGTTTGTTGAGGGTTGAATGGTGAGTGGGCGTGGCTGGGCCAATTCATAACAATTGCGTTTCATGTGCCGGGAACTTGACACTCAAGTGCGGCATGCCAACATATTTGCACTTGAATTGCCGGGGAGCGAGTGGCAACTGCAGCAGTTTATATGGAAATTTTTACGCTCACGTATATTTGCATGCACTACTGGCAAGGCACTGAAAAATAAGGGAAAAAGGATACAAGAGCCGGTCGCTCGCTTTCGGGGCCAAAAGGCGGAGCACATTGTGGCAAAATTGCAACGGAACGAAGGCAGGCGGGTGGTGGCAGAGCGGCCCTCTGATGGCAATCAATTTGCCGGATGCCGAAAGTAATTCGCTTGCAGTCGGAAAATTCAGAATTACAGTTTGACGAGCACTGAAACGGTCCCACAAAAAAAACCATTCTTAAAGCCACCACAACTGGGTTAAGTTTTTAAGGCCCGTCGTCTCCTGGTCTGCCTTTGAAGTCCCTGGTGGGGAAAATTGCATCCGGGCCTTATCTTGCCCATAAGCGTAGCGAAAATAAAATTGTCTGGCAATTGCCGGCGATGGTTGAATGGCAAACGGGGAATTACCGACGGCAATCGCGTCAAAGTTGCATATTAGCATTTCAAACGAGCGCCAGTTAGCCGAAAAATTGCTGCCAATGGTCGCCAAGAAAAGTGCGCCAAATTGGAAGGTGTGAAGGTGCAAAAAGATGGGCAAAAAAAAACGAAAGGAATTGTAAATTTCCCATACCCGAAAGGAGCACAAAAGAAAGCCACTTAAATGCAGATTACAATAAAAGCTGCACTGGGGAAAATGGGACTCTAAAGGTAATTTTCATGAAAGTTTCATTTTATTTTCTTTATAATTTTGATGCTTAAATAAAACCAATTCTTTGTACAATAACAGCGAAGTTATCTTTTTATATATAATTACCCATTTTTAGATTTTTTAAATTATTATTTAGAGCATAATGTCAATAAATACAATATTAATTTAAGAATTAAAAATATAAAAAGAGTTTTGTTAAATTCCTCTCCGTGTGACATCCTTTTTTTGCATCTGACGACTTTGGCTTTGGCTTTTGCATTTACCATTTTGGCATTGGCTGTGTTTTTCTATAGTTTCTGCTGGCACACACCATTGTCTTTGCATCCTGCTCGTTTTTTAGAATGTGTGCGTGTGTGTGTGTGTGTTGGCCTACAAATCAAATCGTCAGCAGAGGCTTCACCTTCAGCAGGTCCTTTAATGGCCGCCACATGCGAGGTCTCTAAAATAATTCCCTAATGCTTGTCACAGCCATTACCAGCAGCTAACAGCCGGCAGGATGCAGAAGGCACAAGGCAGAAACAGTCGGGAGCCAGGACCTCAGCCATCAGGAGCAGGAGTCGCTCCAGCATGCAAAATGCAAATGCCGGCGAGCAGGTGAATCACTCAAGCGGCTCACGTAGCCCAGGTAGACGCTGTCTGCACAGGCACCGGCGGAGGTCCTGGCCATGGCTATGGCGGTGTGTGTGTGTGTGTGTGTGTATGACGGTGATGGTAGCGGTGGCAGTGTACAAAACAAAAACGCTGAAAACGTCACAGAACGATTCCCGCTGCCAGCACGCATGACGAGCAGCTTTCGCACTCTTGGATGCTGACTGCATCTCCTTACCTTCACAAAAAAAAAATATGAAAGCAAAAAAAAAGTAGGAAACAGAAAACATTCTCCTTCGTGGAAAAAACAGGCAGCCTTTAATCAAGAGCCGCTGCTTTAACAAGGGAATTTGAAAACAAAGTTATAGTTTGTAGTAGATTTTTTAAATATGAAAATGTTTACTTAATTTTAAGAAATTGGAATTAGAGAAATTAGAACTAAATAGTAATATTTTAGCTTGTAATTCAAGCTGATAAAATTTTTTAAATGTAAGCTTATATTTCGTTAATATTAATTGCATTTTTAGAGCTTCATTGGCAACTCACAATCAATCTCTACCTAAGTTTCAACTCAACATTTATAAAGCTCTCTTCGCCAGCTCTGACATTCCTCCTCACTTTATTTAATTTTATTTAAATATTCATAATTGATATCCCTTTAAAATAAAAGTTTACAGCACTCCGGAATTGCTCTATATTCCTGTTTTTTGTGTTCCCTTTTGTTTGGATTTTTTCCTTGCTCGTTTTTTGACGCCCTCCGCCCACTCCGCCCACTCCGACTGTCCGCTGCAAGGCGAGCAGCCGTTTAATAAATTGCCCCCAATTGTTTCCTCTCTTTGGGTTACGTGCATCACTGCGCCGCATCCACAAGGCACCACCGACAACACCAGAGCACCCCTTGAGCCACCCAGCCACCCGCCGCGACTCACTGGATTTTCGGCAAATTATTTCCGCTTATTGTAAATGATTTGCGCGGCGGCGGGCTTTAAGCCAAACTTTATTAACCCGCGCTGTTTAAGCATTTCGAAGGCCTTTGATTGCCAGTAGCTGCAATCTCGGCAATTTATTTGCGCTTTAAGCAAATTCCGGCAAGGCAAAAGTTGCCACAAAGTTATTTCATTAGCTGCAGCCGAGGAAAAACACACGGAGTACGGTTTGGGGGGGGGGGACGACTGCTTAAAGGAGGATTTTATTAAACTTCAATGCTTGTTAGTTGTTGGCAAGTTTTTCCTTGTTGATATTGTTTCTTGCACCTTTTGCTGTGAAATCAGAGCGTGAGCCATTTGGAGGGTAACTTTTTTAATTTCCTCGCCGTTGTCTCTGTACAATGTTTCAGTTGGAATCTCCCACTCTCTCTGTCTCTCTGCAGTCAACGCTGCGTATACTTAATGCGACGTATACGTAATGCGGCTGTCAGCGATGAGGACAAATGTCAAGCCAAGCGAGCGACTGTCCTTGACAGCTTTATGTGCATTTGCCAAAACGCAATTCGCTCGCCCGCCCGTCGGAGACGAGAAAAAGCGAATAGCCAAAATAACTTTTAATTAAGACATTTGCAGGTCCAGAGAACCGACATATTAATTTTCAACTGCGAATGAAGACGGCTAGATGGACAGCAGCCACATCCTTCAGCAGCAGGAGCAACAATAACGACAAAACTGTATGCAAAGTGTGCGAAACTTGCAAAACAAATTGAAACTCAAATAAATGTCCATGTCTGTGCCAGAGACGGAGACAAATGCAGCCAAGAGTGATGGGGCTGGGCAGCTTGCTAATTGTTAGTTTTAAATATTGAAAATGGCTCAGATAAAGTTGTCTTACCTTTTAGCAGTCGAACTGTGGCAGCAGGCACAAGACAAAGGAGCCAGTGCTGGAAATGAAAAATTGAAACTCTCAACTGACAGCAATTGGAATTGCTTGCGAGTAAACTTTCGAGATAATTGATTTTTGTTTGATTTCATTTTTGAATAAATAAAAGTGTGTACAAAATATATTAGGAACAATTATGCTGCCGCACGCTGGCTGCATTCAAAATTTCCAATTACGAATAAATGTTACAATACGAGAGACTACAAAACAAAAGAAAAATATAAAAACTAACCGGAACGGGCTCAAAAGCCATATTTCGAGAAATTGAATTTGGTTTGATTTCAATTTGAATAAATAAATGCGTAAATAAAACGTATTAAGTACACTTAGACTATCAAAAAAGGAAATATGCCCTACACACAACAGAATGTGATATATAAAATTATATAAAACTCTGTTAGCCAAAGATTCTGTCGTAAACTCTGAAGCAAAGGCTACGACGTGGTGCGCCTATGGCCTCCAGCTCCTCCCGGTTGCGCAGGAACATCTGGTAGTCCATCAGCTTCTTGGAGTCCAGAGGCCCCCAATCGGCATATGGTTTCAAGGAATTGGAAATCCGGCTCTTCAGCGATCCCTTGGGCTGCTTGCAATGGGCATATAGGGCCCAGTAGACAAGCTGGCCAAGTATAAAGGCAGTCAGAGCCCAGCCAAAAACTGTGAGTTAAAGAAAAAGCTCATAGAAACGTTCTTAAATTAAAAACAACAAATATTTTTTCCTACTTCGAAAGCCCATTGGAAATTCACGATCGTTGTAGGTGAGCGGTTTCATGGTCACCAAAGTGTACACAAGAATGATGATCATGACCAGAGGGGTGACAATGGACCAGCATATTCTATAATATACCGAAGTCTTGATGTTCAGCATGTACTCCGCGTCCTGGCAGAGTCTCTTGGTGCCTTTTTAAAGATTTAAAAAGAGAGTAAAAGGGTTATAAAGGTGCAGTTCCCATATCTTACCATAGATCCAGCCCACGGCAATCAGCTCAAATATGGCCGAGACCAAGGAGACAAAGGTCACCCCGTGGTAATCCAGCAGCGTGATGAAGTGCTCGCCCCCGGGAGTGATGTAGATCAGGCCCACCAGGAATCCAACCGTAGACAGACCCACCACGATTATCCATATCTTGAGATTCACAAACTGATCCTTGATCACGGTCATGATGCAGCTGACCATGCCCACGTTGCTGCCCACGCCGAGCATGAAAAGCATGGCGAAAAAGAGCAGCGAGAAGAACTGCGGGAAGACGGTCAGCTTGGAGATGGCATCCGGATACGAGATGAAGGCCAGGCCAGGACCGGCCTTCACCACGCTGGCAATGTCCTTGGTGTTTGACTCGTGCGCCAGATTTCCCAGGATCCCGAAGATGATGACCCCTGAGAGCAGGGATGTGAAGGTGTCCAAAGTGGTCACAATGTTGGCATCCCGATAGACATTGTGCCCGAAGCGGTTGTACGAGGAGTACATGATGATCACCCCAAAGCACACGGCCAGCGAGAAGAACACTTGGGTGACAGCGTTGTACCAAACCATTGGCTCCAGGAGCTTGTGCCACTGCGGCGTTAGGAAATACATGACGCCCTCGTAGGCGCCCGGCAAGGTGAGGGCCCTCACCAGCAGGATAAACATGATGACGTACGGAAATAGGGCCAGGACATAGGCAGCCTTGCCAGAACTCTTTACACCCCGAATGATAACCAGGGTCACGGTCAGCCAGGAAAGGGCCAGCATCAGAGCCAGGCTGCCGCTGGGATACCCGATTCCATCCTCCAGCGAATCCGTCTTTCTTTGCACAATGCGCTCCAGGTAAAGCTGCGTGGAAGAACTGATTGTAAAGTTCGCCGGCAGGTCAGCTGGACCAACAACTGCACTCTCTCCAGTGGCATTGACACATCCTGGGCCCCACTCCTCGCGGCAGTAGCTCCACGGCAGCTCCGATGCAAAGGAGTCGAAGAAGTAACGCAGTGTCAAGGCCATCACGGAGGCATAGTATGTGGCCAAGACGCCCAGAGCCAGGAGCTGAGCATAGCCCACACCTGAAGGATTAATATCCAATTATTATTAAATTATTAGTTTAAAAAATTTAAGCTAAAACTCACCCCTCATCATGGGTGCGAAATCAAAGACCTGCACAATTCCTCGACTGGAAAACTGCCCCAAAAGCATTTCCATGTAGTATATAGGTTTTCCCACCAGAAACAAGACTATAAGGTAGGGAATAAGAAAGGCTCCTCCTCCATTTTCCAGGGCCGTGAAGGGAAAACGCCAGACATTTCCCAGGCCAACGCTCAGAGCGATGCAGGACATAAGGAACTCGAGAGAGTTTCCCCAATTGTCGCGCGGTTTCTGGTCCGGCAGCATTTCAGACGATTCCAATGCCATCGGAAGCGGTAATGGCCTGATCAAAGGCTCGACGCTCTATAGAAATAAATGTAGAAATTTATATTATTTTTAAAGTAATTTTTAATAGCTACAATGTTATATAATTATTAAAATATAAATAACCTTTAGTTTTGTTAGTTAATCATTTCATGCTAAAATATTTTCCATACTCAAATGTGTGGACTATCTTTAGCTAGCATTATATTTCCAATGAATATTCAAGCATTATGTAAATATTGATAAAATATACTGATAGATAAAGAAAGATAAAGAGGATGAATTATTATTTCTAAAAAAATATATAAATATGTGTAATGATTCATTTCATTGAAACTCTGTATTGAAGAACAAAACTATTTAAAAACTCACAAAGTTCCATAAATAAATAGTTTATTTTTCGATTTATTATGAACCGATTTGTTTTGTAAACAAACTTGTACCTTAAACAAAACATAAACTCTTTCCGTTACAAGAAGAAATCCTACGCTTTTCTTAGAACCCAAGACTACAAACAATTCTATAACCCCCTTTTCCAAGACTGATAATGATTCTAACAATCAGCGAATTGAATGAAGTTATGAGAAATTTAGAAAAATAGCTTCGCTTGCACTCACCCCGCTGGTCTCCGGTTTCGAGGGCTCTTCGCCCACTGGAATCTCCGCTTTCAAATCTTTCATCGTGGGGCGTTGCTGGGGAAAAAAAGAAATAGAAGTGGCGACAAAAATTAGAGACGAGTGGCAAACATTCTCAGACGCCTCTCGAGTTCCAAATTCAAATTGGCGCCGTGAACTGCAGAGAAGTGCATGCTGACATGCCACGAGCCAAAGTGATATAGTGGGAATACAGTGAAGCCTAGGAATATAAAACGGTTAGCTTAAGATGAAAAATACTAAGGATTATAAATTATATACATTAATAATTTTTTAAAGTTTTTATTATAAATATTTCCATGGAATAATAATTAGAAAATCGCTTTTTGCACACTTTAATTTTTGGAATATTATATTAATTACAACCTATTGAAGTTTGCCTGTACCGCGATAAAATGCAGGCTGATGCAATCGCATATAAGAATTTCTGCACGCGACTCTCTTTTAATATATTTTTGATATCCAAACGTCTCAATCAACACTGACCTTACATACATTTCTTATTATTGCTCTCTTTGAATACCTTTTAAGTGCTTTTTGGCCTGGCCAAGACAGACGTGATTTTGCAGAATTTTTACCACCGGCACCATGTACACAAAATCACTCGTTAACTACTCACTTAAAAAACAAACACTTTAAAATAAAACAATTAAAATTTGGAGAAGTCTTGTAGCTTTTCACTGTTTGTTCGATTTTATTTTGGCACAAAATAGAGTCACAGACTGTAGGCGATCGGTAACTGTTCCTTGCACATTTCTCTTTGGATCCGAGTTTATCAGGGTTTATTTATTGGTTTTTTCCCCCTTTTTAGACAGCTGTCCGTTGCGATTCGTGGGACAAATGCGATTGCAGTGAATCGGTGAATGCCGAGAGCCCTTTATATAGAACCTTCTCCACTCAGCGAAATCGGAAAAAGCCGCGTTCCACTCAACGCAGAGAGAATTATATGTTATAGAGAGTTGCTGGGGAATCTTCAATCAGCCGGTCAATTTAGCTGATTGATGGCCGAAGCGGATTTGGGCGGTCGCGACGCTTTGATTATTAATTAAAATTAATATTTGGCAATGTTTGCTCTGAAGGGAAGTACATATACATATATTGATGGCTGGAAATCTACCTAAGGGCAAAGTTCATGGTCGTTATTTCAAGTGGAAAATTTTAAGGGAAAATCAAAGCCTTGTTTGGATTATACATGTTGTGAATTTGTCTTACTTATGGTTCATTTGTGGACATATTACTTGGTCTTCTTTAAGTATTTTTATTATGAAATGATGATGTCTACTTTTAGGCCGTTACTATCAAAGTAGAATATGGTAAGAACTTACTTTAATAAAATTCAGTATTATAATGTTTATCTATAGT
>JAEIIL010022383.1:0-10987 GCA_018905715.1 Drosophila lini
GAAAATGTAAAGGTGTGAATGTAAAACTGTAACTGTCAAACTGTAAACTTTATAAGTATATTTAAAATGTAATAAAATAATATCTGCAAGGGTATACAAACTTCGGCGTGCCGAAGTTAGCTTCCTTTCTTGTTTTAAATCAAACCCAAAAACTAACCATAATATTGTGACAGCTAATTGTCAATCAGAAAAGGGCAAAATAGTAAGTTGGTATAAATCGCATTAGGGCCTCGATGCCATTAAATTGAAAAGGGTAACTCAGACAGGACTCTACTAAACCAAACACGACACAGACACTTGCCCGGATCCACACTAGTCCTGGCAGTCCTCCTCGGCGAGAACAGACAGACAGTTCAGTTAAATGAAATGCCAGAAAAGGCAGACGGCCATTTTACTCATTCAACTGTCAATTTTGAATAATAGAGCAGCAAAATGGCGCAACAATGAGGGGGTAGATCTGAGGCTGGACAAGGACCAAGGACCAAGTACCAGAGGCGGTGACATTCTCTCGTAATTTGTGCAAAAGCCTTTTGACTTCTATTCCCCGGTTCTGCCCGGTTTTGGGTTGGAAAAGGGACGTGGGAATGTTCGGCCTCAACCCGTAAGCATTTCATTTCAATTTGCTGAACATCATTCACTCATTCAAAGTCCGGACTTTTTTCCACACCCACCGACACTGCCAACGAATGCAAAAAAAAAAAAGAAAAAGAAAAAGTTTCTTGCAATTGAAGCTCCATTTTCTAATATCGTTGTAAGTATTATTATTATCATTTCCGCTACTCGAACAGTTTGAATGAAAAGTTAATTGAAATCAAAGTAATGGCCACTGCCTGACAGAACTAAGGGCCCAGAGTCAAGGACCAAAGGACTCAGAGACCTTATCAGTTGGGCCAACGAATGTAAAATAAATGAGAAACTTGTTAAAAGCATCGCATTGAATTGCATTTTTCAAGTGCTAATGGCGGCGTTAATGAAATGGGTTCTCCTCCGGCTCCTCCTCTTCCTTTTTGTTTAATTTATCTTTGGGTTCTTTTTAAAAGCTATTTCATTAGCACTTTACATTTGCCGTCCAAAATCAAATCTAATGAAATCGAACACCACTTCAATAAACTAATGAAATCATTGTTGATCTACAAGGAGTCATAGAAGGTTGTTGGTTTACCCTATTTAGCATTAGGTTTGGTCAATATGGCGGAATCTATAAAGTTGCTTAAAGAGCGGCGTGGTTTGATATATGGATTTAAAAAAGGTTATTAAAAAATGGTAGAATAAACACAACTTATTTTCTTAATGGATTTTTAAAATTTCCAAATAAAATACTTTTTAGCTCAGAAACTTTGCTATTTAATAACTACACCGAACCATCTTTTCAACCAAGGACTGGACTTTCCAATCACATATCACATACTTATTAGCCACATTTATTAACTATTCTATTTTTCTCTTTCTCTTTGACAGATGCACCATCCCATTCAGATGAAGCCGGCGGATAGTGAGAATAGAAACGGTAAGTTTTTCTCTGTAGATACTCGTGTACCCTATCGGGGCATATTGGCCCTTGCCTACGCCTCGATCCCTCCTCCTGCTGCATGTCTTCTCCCCTGGCAGTTGATTGCCTGTCCCCGCTTTTTTCCTGCAGTGTATGTGTGTGCGAGCCTTCGGGCTTAATCACAAGCTGGCATCAAGGAGATGAGGGGTGTAGTGTCTGTATTTGATTACACAAAACAAAGCAGGCAAAAGAATTCGAGGTTCGAACAGGGAATGCGGCAATGAAAATGAATAATGCTCAAACTGACAGGACGAGTAAAAGAAAAAAAAGAAGAGAAAAAAACAAAAAAGGATATGTAGGGGGGAGCGACTAACTGGCTACAGTCCGGGTATTAGTTGGATTGTGTGAGACCAATAAATCGATTAGGATATGTGCTGAAAAGACCAGGGAAAAACCATTGAAGTCGTTCGGGCAAAGAGTTTCAACAAAAAGAAAAATGAATGGCAATGAAATATTACTCTTGGAAGCAAAGAGGTTTAAGCTCAAAGCTAAAAATAATGTTTCAAAAATGTATGCGATTTGTCTTTTAAAAAATCTTTAAGGTTTCTGTAAGATTTAAAGGATAGCTAATAATTTTATAGGTAAACCTATTTAACTTGATACCATTTTACTTTAAATTTGAATTAATTAAGGACATCAGCGATCACACTCGTTGACAACTTACAGCTTTCCGTAGCCTTTCTTTTTACTGCGAAATACAAATCGGAAAATCGTTATTGTGTCTTTTGCCTATCGCAGAAATCGGGAAGCTATTGCCCTGCATGTCCTTCTTCTGTCTCCCTCTTGCACTCCACTTATGCCCTGCGTTTCCGCTTCCGTTTTAGCATACGTGTGTGCGTGTGTCTGAGGGACTCCTGGCATTTCTTGTTGTCTTTGGACTGACTCGAGTGCAGCGGAAATGTTTAGGGCATCGTTCGCATTCACATCGATGTCCATCGATTGTTGTTCCCTTTTGTGTTTTCTCCCTCCCCCCTACATAATTGCTTTCCTTGGTTTTCCTTTATTGTGTACAAGTGGCTCAAGGGGCCAACTACCTTAGGTTAGAGATGGGGAAAAAGCTTCGATGATATGTTGTTATATATAACTATATACAAAAAATTTCAATCCTTTTGGACTTATTATTCCTATTAAATATTAAATGGTAAAATAGTTAAAAAAGAAAAAAACAGTTCTCGATATATCGACAACTATTTTGCAAATCAATCAAAAAATCGAGTATAATCGAATGAAAGAATATATGCAGAAAATTTAAACAGCATATTTTTGTATTTTCTATTTCCAATAGAACGCTTTTTTATCTGCTCTATATCACTGGCTAATCCAAAAACCATTTGAATATTTTCTTTTAGCTGAGCTGTATTTTTGTTGGGGTTTTTCTTCGATTGCGTCAAGTGTGTGTACGCGTGACAAAAATAAATCACAAAATTAAAAATACGTAACAGCGAAATTTTATGGTAAATTAACGAAAAATTGGCACCCATCTGAGCGAGCATCTTGCTCTCAGTTCCCAACATATCAGTCGGTTTGCATTTGGTTTCGTCGATTTAATAAACGAGGATATTAACAAATAACGCCACCAAAAATCTAAATGAATGAGGTGTGTGCTTCGCTACCAGAACTGTCCGGTGTTGGCGGACAGTGTCCGAATGTCAAAGTATTGTCAAAATGCACTCATTTCTGATTTTGGCTTAGTTTATCAGGAAATTAATTGCCGAAGCCAGCAAAACGGAAACCACAAAATAATAAACTGGGAAAATTATACCATTTTTGAAATGGGGAATACTAAATGCCCTTGCTTACGAAACATACAAATTCTTATAAATGTTTATACGGAAAGTCCCCTTGTAAAAATTTAAAACAAAGTCCCTTTTTACTATACAATTATAATTATATAATATTTTGGTGTCCAAAAATGTCTTACTTAATAAATTAAAAATTTGCTTACTTGATAAGTATTCCAAAAATATTTATGTTAAATAATTTATGAAAATATAACATAGAACTATTCAAAAATATTAAAAAAAATTTAAAATATTTTTTTAAAGAGAAAATTACCGATATTAAATGCAAATTGAGCCCATGTACTCGTTTGAGATAGTGCTTCTGAGCAAAAAACAAATGCCAAACATTTTCAAATGCCACACAAATTTCGCAAATGCAACAAGTGCAAGATTCGCCTTAGTACACACAAAAACAACACACAGCGCCCGCCGCCCCTTTTTCGCCATCTCTATCGCACGCTTTATATCTTAGCCCCGTCTCCCTTCCACGTGCGTGTTTTGTGCGAAATGTTTTGGCGACACTTGACAAAATGCCAGAAATTCTAAATACTTTTAGCTGCCGTTTGTCGTCGACGTTGTTGCTGTCCGCCTTTTTAGCCTGCCCTTTTGGCTTGGCTTAGTTGCTCCGTTCTCGGTTGAGAACGTCTTTTTGCTGCCTCTTCTGGCATCCGTCTCTTTCTGCTGCCATCCATCGATTGTTGCCCTCTCTGTCGTTCGTATTGGCCATTCGAAATCATCCTAAATTAATGAGATGCGAGCAAAATGCAACTAGATATAGATACATATGTATATACGCTCGTACGTACGAATTTATTTATGAACACAATTTTATTCCTACGCCTGTTGGCTTTCAAATTAATGGGTTTATTAATTTGCGAATTGTCAGGCGCTGACAGCGTCGAATCAATTTCAAAACACAGCTTGACTCTAAGAATGGGAAAGGAAATTGATTAAATTATGTATCTTCATGACAAACAAAGAAAATGTTAAATTAAACGACTTTAAAAGCTATTCAAGAAAAATATGAATGCTTGAGAATTTGTTTGTTAATACTAAACCTAGTCATTATTTAGTTAAGTTTATGCCCGTAAGCATATGGTAATTAAAATTGACACACATAAAATAACAAAAAGCTCTTCATATCTCCGACAATGACAAGATAATTAATATATTTTCTGTCACTTAAGCATCCGTGAGATTCTTCGGGAGTTAGGAATTTAAATGAACGTTCCTCAGGCGGTATTATCTTCAGATCTGAGAATGCATTTTCATGTTTGCAATTTTCAGCCCGCAGTTGTGTGTGACCTGGTATCTGCCAGATACTGAGATACGCGCTTGCTGGTCGCATTAGCACACTTTTCGATTCAATTATAAAGCGTTCTGCGGGCCTGGCCAGCGAAAACAAAGCGCTTTTCTATGTTCGGCGAGTTCAGCGAGGCTTTCAAAGACCGTTCTTCAATTGATTTTCTCAAAGCCTGCACAGAAAGAAAAATGTCAGATAAAAAGTATGATAACATCCGATCAGTAGATATCTTTTTGTAGTAGCACTCCCCTATACCCATTTGAGACTTACATTATTTTTTCTTCTGTGTGCTTGACGTGATCGCTCGCTTAGCCAGATAGATATAGATATGGATACACTCAACGGCATCGGCCAGATACACAGATACTTTGTATCTGCGATGGCTCGTTTTTTGTAGCTCAGATGTTAATTGCTCGCGTCTCGAAACCTTTTAGGTCGTCGCGATCTTGTCAAGTGAGCACACACAACTTTGACTTGGCATTAAATGTGTTAGAAGATCTCGAACCTGGGATGGGTTGCACATGAGGCGTGCAAATGGGGGACGGACGGCGGGGCGGTGTTACATGCGGGCCAACTTGTTTAGTGAGACGTGAGAAGGAGCTAAATACCCAGTGATTTATGTAATGCCATTGCAGTCGAAGCAATAAACTTTAAAATTTCGTTTTTTTGATATATCAACAGCTAAAGTTATGGTCATTTAAGCTTAAGTAAACGGAAGCTTCAACAGTAAAGTATCTTAGATTCTTCAGATACTTTTTATTATCTATCTCCTTAAGATTGTCTAGCACTCCAAATTTAATTGAAATATTTTTATACATTAACATTTTTAGAGTTTCCCCAATTCCAAAAATAAGTGAAATTCAATCAATCAAAGCAAATGCATGTTTCAATCACGTATCAGAGTTCGCTTCCCGAAAACCGCTGAGTCAACCCGGCACTAATCCGAAAGAGAGAGCCATATACCCAAAGAGAGAGAGGGAAGCGGTTGGGCGAGAGAGAGAGAGAGCTCATATATAGTGTCAACCGATGATGACTCCGCAAGCAAACATAAATAAACAAACATTTAAAGGCAGGCAACGAGCGTGGCTAATTAGCTTTCTGGCGAGCGAGCCACAAGTGTCCGAAACAGCTGTTCTGCAATACAGAGCGAGAGAGAGGGCGATCGCTTAGGAAAGAGAGAGAGCTAGGGCGAGAGAGAGCCGGCAAGTGGCGCAGCGACGTTGCCAGCTTTGAAATAATTTCAAAAGTGCAGCGCAATTGATCAGCGGGGCGAAGTGCCCGCGGGCTTTTGACTTTGCCGTTCAGTCTTCACGCGGGACTCTCTTCAGTCAGCCGGTCGATCGTGGATCGTGGATCGTTGATCGCACTATAGATTGTCGATCGTTATTCGCTATTCGTTAGCCGCGCACCAGTATCCGCTAGATACGTGCTGTAGTTGTCGCCAGTTGTCATTCATTCGCGGCACGTATCCGTATCTGTGTGTAGCTCGTATCGCATCGTATCGTGGTTGGTCTCCCCCAAATGATATAAATGAAATTCTTTAAATTAAATAAATCTACGCCGCCTTAATTGAAAAACGAAACCGTTTGCCGCCACGCAGTGTATCCCTCGAACTTCACGATATTGATAAACTATTGGCACAGCCAATTGATTGAAATATTTCTTTCCATCTGACTTAATCGTTGATTCAGTAATTGGGAAAACGATTTGGAAATTGACAACCGTGTGCGGTGTGGCAACAAATTGTAAATAACAAATGCAATTGGTTGCAAGAAAGCAACAGCAATGTGCTTAATTATGTTTGAATATTGTGATATGCGGACAATTAAAAATGTGATCTTAAGTGCTCTTAAAAATAGGCAAAAAATATATCATTTGATACTTAATTTGATACAAAAACCTTTTTTTTTTTACAAAATTTCCTTGTGTTTGATTAAAATATTAAAGAACAAACCCCTTTTTAAACCGTGTTCTTTGCGATTTAAAGATAAAGAAAAATATTTTATAGTTGAAAATATTCTAGAAGGTTGCTTGGGTTTATTTGCAAACAGGCCAATACAAATATTTGAAAATATTCAAAATGTTCCAAATAAAAATGACCAAGGAATATATTAAATTTCACATTCTCTTGAAAATCCCTCGGCGATTCATTCAAGAATTTTCACATACATAATTCATAATTTAGCCAACATTGAGTTAATAGGTTTGGGAAATCTACCGCAAAGAAATCCGGAAAATATCGGGGCGAGCATACGTCGTACATATTTCAATTTCGATTTCGACGGGGGACGAAAATAAATGCCATTAAAACACTAATTTCATATGCCAGAAGAACAGCAGAAGCTCCCGCAGCTCATTGGATTGGATTTGTCATACCGTGTGGCAATTGCCAAAAAGTAAACACCGACAATATTTGACAACAAAAAAAAGAGCGAACGAAAACGACAACGAACCAAAGCGAATAATTAAATGCAAAAGGAGCAAAAACCCGAAACGGCTAAACAAATAAAAATCTTGGCTTGCAGCTTGAGTCATTCTCCGCCGGCTTCTCCCAGATTCTCTTCATAGTTTCTCGGCATCTCTCTCACTCCCTCTGGCTGTCTCCAGCGAACCGGCTGCGGTCTCAACCAGTTTTCAATTCATTTCCATTATTATTATTATTTTTGCGCAAAGAAATTAGCTTTTTTCTCCGGCTCTGTTTATATAAGTCAAGTCAGCTGTTTAGTGTTTTTGTTTGCAGTTTGTTTTGCTTTGTATCTCCTATCTGTATCTTTGAATCTGCTCTACGGGCCTTTGGAAATTCCACAGAAATCGGGGAAATTTTCCTAGGTTGCGTGTCGAAAGTGCGTTGCATTCTGTGTTGCAATTGCCGTTGCATTTTCGCAGTGGCATTTTCTAGTTGCACTTGCAGCTGCAGTTTGTCATGTGTGTGCCACCAGACATTTCTTACGCTTGACGAGCGGTAATTGAAATATGTGAATAATTGCTAGATTTGTGAGCCAAATCGGCTAGGGGCCTGGATGAAGCCAGATAGATAGGGATAGAGATTAATGGGAAAGCCGGGGAAATGAAAAATCACTCGACACGCACTTGCTTTATAGATGCAATGAGATGAGGCCAGAAAGCAGATTGATCTAGCCTGCGTTTAGCGTCTCTCTGGAACGCGTTTTTATGAGCCACTTCGAACGACTGCAAAACCAGTTAGCTACTTAACAGCTCTAGCATGCTTTAATTTTTGTACGCGAGACATTTATTGAGCAATTAAGACTTGGCCACTATCTCTAAAGACATTATATAGCAATAGGATATGCAGGAAAGATTTTAAAAATTCTTTTTCGAGATTAATTTGCAATTTAAATTGTATTTATTACAAATTGGGAAGCTTAAAAGGTATACAAAATTCCTCAGCCAATTCCAAGAATTATCTTAAATGTTTAATCTTTGCTTTCTAAATTGACAAACTCCTCGTTCAATCACTTACTGTATTTCTCAAGCAAAGCACATTGCACAAAACCCTTGCAGATTTACTGAATGAATTGCAATCTAGCTAGACAATTGTCATTGTTTTGGGCTGTTAGAATTATGCATATTTTCATGGACCTTTGTTGCCGTTGCAGTGGCGGACACAATGGACCGGCAAGTTCTTCATTGGTCCTCCAATTAGGTGTAGACAATGATGGGAAATACAAAAAGTGCTGTCGAGAACGACATTGTGCAACGTTCGAAGTTCTTGGCAGGCAGCCGAGCCCAGCGGAGACAGCAATTAATTGAAGAAATCACGCACGCCCAGAGCGGGCAAAGGGGTTATAAATTCTATGGAAACGGGGGAATGTGACAACCGATTCCATGATGACTTCTGATGGACAAATACGGCTAACGGGCTCTATGACCCAAAAGAACAAAAACCGAAGGGAGGAGGAGCCGGCAGAAACTGGCAACGCGTTTTGCATACTAACAGATACAAATTGTATTATGTATGCCCTGCAGTTGTGCCGGCTTTTATGGCCATCTTTCACTCCAATTGTGGACGTCAGCCGACGATCCTTCTCGGCGCTTTTATTATTATTATTTCTCTGCCTTTGCCAGTTGCTGCCTCCCTTCAATCAGGGAATTTTAATTATTATTTTCAATTATCGAAAATGGCCTGGTGCGTCTGTTCTTTTCAAGTGTTTCGTCCCCCCATTGTATCTGCATCTGTATCTCCGTAATTAGGGGGCGTATTGTTTTATAATTCCACACCTCACTTCCTCCCAGCGCAGCACTTGTTGCGGCGGCACATGGCTCGGTTTTGGTTTTATTTTCCATTCGGTTTTAATTAAATTTACCATTCACACAGCCAGAGATAAGAAGGGCAGCGCACACACCCATCAATGGTGCCATTCCAAATATCCAAATATCTCGAGATGATATATACTTTTATTCTAGATATATGTATTCTCTAAGCTTCGATTGCATATTTGTTGTAAATATAATTCTACAAGGGTCAGCTGACCAAAAGTGTTTACAATTTTCTGCTGAATTATGATCCAGCTTGCCCAGCTTTTAGCTGTGAGCTGTTAACTGATAACTTAAACAACTGCCGTGAATGTGACGGACTGTCACTGACTGGCGGCTGAGGAAATGCGAAACGAAACGAAAATAAACAAAAACCCAGACCCCAAGCCGAAGGCCTCTTTCAGGTAGAGGAATATGAGTGTTTATGGAATTATTTAAGAATATATACGACTCGAACGTGTAACATATGCAACGGCTGATTCCGCTGAGAAAGGGGAAACCAGCCTCAGAAAGCCGGATTTAAACGGAGATAAGGGGAAGTAACTTTTGGGTTCCTTTTACACATTTTTAGAGGAAATGGAGAGATGTATATTGAAGTTTGAGTTAACAATTAATAATTTTAAGCCTTCCCAAACGAAAAACTCATCATTTTCTAGAAGTGCACTTCAAACATTCATTCAGTCCTCATAGTTTTCCCATTTCCCAAGCACAATTCTGAAGCCAGCACGCGTTTCTTATTGCCATTTTGACACAAAGCCGAATGGCAGCGGCTATAATGATAATATTTTTGTATTTGTATTCGAATTATTCGCTTCTGTTGCCGTTGCCGTTGACGTCGCCATGCGGCTCATCGTGAACTGAGTACCGAGTACTGGGCACACAATGGCTAAAGTACATACGCGATACAACTACAACTATAGAGTATGGCAACAACAAAAATCAAGTAAAATAAACCGCAGAACGAAGCGCAAAAACGGCAGCGAAAAAATAAGCGTCGCCAGCAGTTTGTCACTCAATCGCCCAGACATCAGTCGCGTTTTCGGATCGACTGTGGAAAAAATACACCAAAAACCCTGAACAAATCGTCGAAATTCCCCCGTTTCGTATCTAACAGATACTCTCGAATCGGAGACGTGTTGGCTTAAAAATAAGAGCGATCTGTGGAGCTAGTTCGGAAAAGCTGACGGAAATTACGAAGACGCGCACGCGCGTGTCAAAGCTAAAGTTCAAGACGTGTGATCGATTCCCAGGTATTCGTCGGATACAAAGATACTCGGGCCGACTTGCAGGCAGTGAAAAATCGTACAGAACACGCAAATTCAGCGCTTTTTTTTCGAATTTGTGTAAATGAGGCTTTGAAATGCACATAGCATTTAAATAATTAGCGTACGATAAGAAATTTGTTGGTTTGTTGGTACAAGAAAGTACAGTGGGGACTGTTGGGGAATTTTATATAATTAGGTCTGGTGAATGTAAATATTTTTTTTAAAATATAGAATCGAATAGAATTGAATTAAGACAATTATAAAATTTAATAATTGTAGGAAAATTGTTTTAAATCGAAGTATAAAAGTGGTTATCATTATGTGGAAAGCTAAGCACAATCAGCGATTTATTAACTATTATTTACCTCGAAATTTTGACTTTTGTGAAGGCTTCTTTCTTCAAATCATGCATCGATTTTAAATATATTTCTTAAATGTATTTTAAAAAAGATTTCTTTACATTTTCCCCGCCAGCTATTGTCCACTGCTGCTATACATGAACTTGTTGCCTAACTCTATTTACCTGTAAAAATAATCGAAAATAATTGAATTCACTTTGAATACAGAACAGCTGATGATGGGCAGCTCAGAGGGGAAGTTCTAAAAAGAATGCTGTGGGTAAGGGTTAGGGGTTCGGCACATATATATACAAATATATATATATGTATATTTAAGTTGGCAAATATAACAGACAAAAGGCGATTTCCGATCCAATTGGCGTTCCGGTCGAGTGACTCGAGTGTGTGAGCTTGGAACTACAGTGGCTCACAGCTTATTTCGTGCAGAGGTAAACTTGAAATTCAAACTTGTATAT
>JAEIIL010022384.1:0-26673 GCA_018905715.1 Drosophila lini
GGTCAATACTTTGCATAATTTCATTGTATTTCTTATAATATATTTAAATAAGCTTTATTGCAATATTAGTCTTTAAAACAATCAAATTCCATATCAGTTTTTATTAACTTAAAAATCAAAATTTATTTAAATTAATTGTGTTGCAAATTAGCTTCCTAAGAGTAAGTCCTGCCGCAGGCAAATCCAAAACTAACAAATTCCGAAAGACCTATAATCAAAAATCATTCAACTACAAAAATCGCTTTATCACCGTGCCAAGGGCCAGCTCAATCGAACCGATCACGCAGATATAGATTATTGGAAATTTGGCGACCTTTCCTAGCGAACCCCATTTCAGATTTTCGCAGGGCTTTCGGGCGTAATCCCAAATCGCTTTTGTTTGATTTGCTGTCGCTGCCATGGCCAGCAAATTAAAAGTCTCATGAATTGGCCCTGGCAAACACTGGCGTGGTGGCGTTTCACGCGGCTTTAGGGGGTTTCTTGTCGGGATAAATGGGGATGGGGAAATGAGCAATGGACCTTCAACGAAATTCTAATTATTCATTGTCGACGCGCCGCTCGCTGACAGCGAAAACAATGAGCGCACTCAACTGTGAAAACTGCACAAAGCGCATTCCAGACCCAGACGGGGCGAGGGAGGGAGCGAGAGAGATGGTTGCTGGGGCCAGGATAGAGACGGAGATATGGAGACAGAGATAGGGAGTGACGCATTTACTGTCGCACTAAAAATAAAGCTTCGGGCCAAAGGATTTGCCAGCCATGAGAAACATTGTCAACATTTTTTACAATTTTCTAGTCGTTATTTACCATTGTTTCAGCTCCGGCCATTGTAGCAGATGCACAGATACAGATACAGTTACGAGTACGGGTTGTAGCTACAGATACACGTACAGATACGCAGATACACGCTCCTCGTGTATCCATGAATGTTGGTTATGGCAGCAATTTGCAGCATTTAGTCCGAGTCCATTTAACTTTAATGCACTCCGCATCGGTCCGCCGTCGGAGTTATCGCAGCTTCCTTTATGGAAACGGCAGCAGACGATCTTTGATTTATGGCCAGCAATCAGGAATGCATTCAGCTCGGTGCCACAAGGACATCCCATCCCATCCTAGGATATCCAGTGCCCTCCCCAATGCCCAATTACAAGCAGTTGGCAGTACGGCCAAAACTTTTTCCACAAACCTTCTGACCCACGCCCAATTAATGAACACTCGGCCCAGTGCCAAAATCCGCTTAGACGCAGTGCGACACCGCCCAAAAAAATGCAAAGGAAGTACGCCAGAAAAGAGTAAAATAAATAAATTAGAGCATTGTTTTTACTTTCACTTTCACGACTCTCCGTTTCTGGGTTAACTTGGTCGTAAATAGGTGATAAATTGTCTGTTTGACCTCTATTTTTTAGTGCAGATGGATACAGATGTTAAGTTAATATCATTTTAAAAGCTAAAACACAGCCTGACAACTGACATGTGTACATGATTTTTGGTCAATATTTTTGTGGCATATTTATCCAAAACAACGACCGCACGATTTCACCCGAAGGCATAAACTTGAACCATTGATTTGTGTACATTTATTTATTTATCTTTCACTGATATCAACTACAATTTTCTTTTTAAAACTGGACATTTCAGAGAGTATTTTCCAAAATAAAAGTATCTCCCATTTATCAAACTGAGATTTCTTTATCAGACAAAGCATATATTTGGGCTCTAAGGCTCGAGTAGGCTCTGACTCTATGTTTCATAGAAAATTCCAATGAAAAAATAACAAAATTCTGGTTTCATTTAATGTGTAAGTATGAATCTGCATTATCAGCCCCTGCCGGTTAGAAACTAATGCATATCATCTCCGACAGATGCATAGTTTTGAAGGTACCTCTGTGTAGCAGACGAGTGCACTCCAAATCCCAGTAGTTGCGACTCGGAAACAGCACAGGACGCCTGGATACCGATGGCCAACGTGGTGGTAAGCACAACGTCGCCGATGGCTGGGCGGCGCCTGCTCCGGGACGTGAACCGGCTGCTGGCGTCGGGCTATCACATTGTGGCGGATGACAACATGGCCAACCTGAACGTGCGCTTCGAGGGGCCGCTGGGCAGCATCTATCAGGGCGGCGTGTGGACCGTGAACTTGTCCATGCCGCTGGAGTACCCGCTAAAGGCTCCACGCGTCCGCTTCGTCACTAAGATTCTGCACCCGAACATTGAGTTCACCTCGGGACTGGTCTGCTTAAATGCATTCAAGCAGGCCTGGTCGGCTAGCTACGACCTGGTCAACATCTTCGACACCTTTCTGCCGCAGCTGCTGCGCCACCCGAATCCGCATGACCCGCTCAATCACCGGGCCGCCGCCATCATGAAGCACTCGGAACAGCTTTTTCGTGAGCACGTCATGGTATGCGTGAAGATGTACGCCCTGCCTTTGCCGTCCGATCCGCGAAACCAAGTCGAGGAGGGCCTCGAGAAGCATTCCTCGGACCTCAGTCTCTCCGATCTGCTGTCGGACGACGAAGAGGATGAAGGCGACCGAGCTGGATCTGGAGCCGGTGCTGGTGATAGTGCTTGTGGGGGTTCTGCAAATGCTCCTGATCCGGGGGATGGTCCCGCTCCTGGCCCAGGAGCTGGTGATGCAGCTGCTGCTGGAAGCGATTGTTAAAAACCAAATTGAGCATGGTCTTTATTTTTCTTTTTGTGTCTTGGTAGAGAAATAGTTTGTATATAGACAAATTTGCTAAATTGAAAATATAATTTCTCACTTATGGGAAAATAAATATTTGTTCCATTAAGATCTTTAATAATAAGAAGATTTAAAATTTCCTTTTTCAAAAATTACTTTTACTTTTAAACAAAAACGGATTTAACCAAAATCTGTTCCTTTATTGCTTGTTCTTTGAGTTACGTTTCTGATTTATAACCAATTCAAATTCATGACTCCAGACAATTACAAGTTTTATAGCTTGTACAGTGTGTAGACGGCGGAGTGTTGTTCGCAATTAAATTGCGGACCTTAATTGTGTCGGGGTAGATGAGGCCATATTGCCGTAATGTTCCGATAAGAAATTAATTTTGCTCCATTACGGATAATTACGGATTCACTGGCCTTAATTGAGACTGATGTCAACTCCACTCAACACTTCCGAAATGGGCCCCCAAGCAGGTGCTGATTTCTGATCAATTTGTCTGATTAGGCAGAAGCTGAGGCTTAGAGTCTGGAGGGCGACAAGTGGAAACTACTTGGCCGACCGGCAAACAATGGCGATTAAGTGCAGTCATGTGCCAACAAGAATTTAATTGTGATAATTATTTAAACACAATTAATTTTTGTGGCCCCAGCGGCAGGAGCTGAAGGACTCGCAGTCCCAACAAACTTTTGAGAAATGAAAATGGAACGGTTTCAGTTGAATTTTCTTTCATTACTTAATTGATTTTTCCTTGGCTAACAAGTGGATTTTAGACCAGTAATTTGTTTTGCTATTTGCCAAATTCTAAGGAAATTTCCTATTGCAGACAAATCAATGTCTTCAGGGGAAAAAAAGATGAGAATTTGTCGTCTGCCTGTCCCCGAAAATGGTTTAATGCGATTGCAGCCAGAAGCGAAGCAACTCGACGTAAAGTTGGCTATATTGACGCCTGCTGCTTGGCCTGGTCGGAATCTGACTGACTGACTGACTGGCTGGCCACCTTCCTTCCTTCCTGCCAATTTCAGGCCAGAGACCGTTTGCCATTGCCAATGAGAGAGTGCACTGTTCCAGACAGCTGCGCAGACAATCCCGGTCAGACGAGGCGGAGAACGAGGGGTTCCGGCCAGGTCGAATGCCTGTCTGCGTGTGCTGCCATCATCGAATTAGAATACGACGTGGCCCAATGCCTCTCGGGCCCCGAATTTATGCAATAGTCGTTGCCATTTTCGGGTTTGAATGACTTTATCTTCACATTTCCACAACGAAACGATGTCTTTAGTGAGACATTCGATGGAAACGAATGGGAGTTGCAGTCAAAGCCAGATCGTCTCTGCTCAACGGGGACTTCAAACACGTGGCGTGCTTAAGGATGCTGAAGGATGAGCTAACAACTTAACAGATATATGCGAGCAAATGTGTTGTCCCCGGGAGTTTAAAGCTAACGACATCGATGAGGTGAGGCAGAGACTGACAGGTTGAACACTGAATAACCGGATTTATGGAAGCAAATTACTAAAACGCTTGAGGTCTGTGCAATGATTAATGAGTACCTAGGGAACTATTGACTACGGTACATTTAAAGTGCTAAATAATCATTAAATTCGATCAAATCTTGTCGTTGCTGTTTCCTTGGGTGGTCCACAGTCTAGACTCTTGACATTTATGTATATGCCTCTGACTTAAACAGCCTATATTTGTAAAGACCTCTTGAATAGAAAACCCTCCTTGAAGGGGAGAATGGAAAATGAAGACCGGGTCAATAGACGGTTAAAGCCAACTGTACAGGCTTTGAGCCTGCATCCGCTGGCGCTAATTTATTCAAGTCAATTGACTCGCACCGAGGCGAGCTCGGCCCAGTTGGCCATGCACGGTAATGGCGGACGGAGACTGGCCTCATTAGCATATTCTAATTAATTTATATTATTCCAAAATGCACAAAACTTAATTGGTATGGAGCACTTAGTTAATGAAACTGAAGTTCCCACGGAGCTGGCCCCTTTTCTCGCTCTGGCTTTTTCTTCTCCCACCGGAACTCACGCCAAATCCTCGGCTGTTGACAATTTCGGCGTGACTCGGTATGGAAGGCACGGGCTGGAGAGCTCCGCCAGGCACTTGATGGAAAGTTTCAGCCAACATTACCTTACAATCCCGAGGAGGGACGCATCCCCACAGCCCCTGTGCTCATTAAGGGCTGGAGTTCCAGCTTCCCGTTGTTGGCAAACAAATTTCAGTCGCCGTCTTCGCCGAGTTAGTTATGACTGCCAACTTTGCGACACGCAATTTGCATTTCGGTTTCCTTGCTCGCTTCGCATTTCAGTTTGTGGCCAAGGGGTTTGTCCGGGAAGTGTTTGCAAGTTATTTCTTTCTGCCTGTTTGACAACCGAAGGACATGTGTTCAGGTTCCTTGGAGGCTCTCCGACTCCGCTCTGTGCTTCACATTCCTGTCCCAGCTAATTTATGCCAAAACAGTCGTGTGTCAGCCAAATACGGATACGATTGTCGACTGCGCACCTTTGTGTGTGTCCCCGCATAAATGTCTTGTTAATTTTCACAAGCCCAAGTCGGTCCCTTCCTCAATCTCCACTCGGCGGGATTCTCCTGCGGTTCCCCATTGTTTGCCTACACAATTGTGGCCTCCTTCCAGCTCCTCCTCATCCTCCTGCCCAGCTCAGTGGCTGGGAATGTGCAATGCCAGGATTGGAGCCTCCTTTGGACATGTGCCAAACAATGCAGCTTCAATTACCAGGCAGCTTACAGCTTGTTTAGCTGAGAATGTTTTTGTTCGGCAGGTTCAGGGAAATTCATTCCCACTGCCAATTGGAGGCACTACCTCCTAGGGTGACTGCTTGCAGACACCTTTCTCGGCAGGAAAGCACTTTAGGTTTTCTTAAGGCAGAAGCCTCTGTTTGGGGCTCTGTTGTGAATACTAAGCTGCTTGGTTTACCACAAAGAATTCCTTTGTTTCCCTAAGTGTAACCACGAGATTTATAACTTTTTTGGTCTTGTTAACCATACATAATACTCATTTTAAAAACAATTTCAGTTCTACATTTATAGGTAAGATAAAACTGCACTCTTTTACTTTGTAACTATAAACTAATCGAAGTTTTTTACCAAAAACACTATGCACTCCGATTAGATATGAGGGATTTTACCCCCAAATCAAAATCCTCCTTTTTTTCCTCGATAAAAGTCATCAATCTGGCTGCTAACTAAACCTAAACGGATGTAAGACAACCTCCATTGAAGGGCTCCAGAAAATCCGATCCAACCTTGAACCGGAATGCGAATGATAAAGTAAGGCACTGAATGGCACACAGGTCTTCCCCATTCAAATTGCTGGACATTAAACGGATGTCGATAAATGAGATTGACAATGACAAACATGAAAGCGAAAAAGTAGCCAGAGACAGAGAGAGAAAAAGGCGCATTTCCCGCTCCTTCGCCAAGTCAATAAAATCCCCAAAAAGCAAAATCCCGGCCCTGAGGTCACAGTGGGATAAGCTAAAAAAGGAGGAAATGCTTAAACCAAAGCGCTGGGATCTGAGTGACAGCTGAAACCTCTGGTGCCCAGCTCCCAGCTCCCCATCCCCGTCAGCCCCTTCTCCGGGGTCCGAGTCTGTCTCCGGGTTAACAGATGGCAGAACATTTACGGTCACAGTGCCACATATGTCAACCGGAGCGAGTCCGGATGATTGCGAGGCCAGTGGAGTTACAGGCAAAGAAACAGCCACTCTAAATTTCCATTTGATTCTCGGTGAACGTGGTTTTATTTTAAATCAAGGGAGAAATTCACTCTTTTTTTGCTGGAGGAAGTAGTACAGGAAATACTGTGTCCATTTCTGGTTTCCGGATAGAAAAAACATTGCTTTAATTCACTTAATTTTTTTGGGTTTTCAGTGTACGAGAAGGGGTTGGGTATGACATGGGAGATGGTCAACTGAAATGAGCAAATGTCAAGTGCAAGTCAGAAGCAAGAGAAGCCAAACATGCCAAATCCAATGGCATTTGTCAGCGTTTTGTTTAAATGCGAATTAAAGAATCTCTAGCCCGGGGGGAAATGGGACCTTTGTGCTCCATCTGCACCCACTCAGAGGCACATAAGGGAGATTGCTTATTTGGCTGCTGCTGCTGCTGCTGGCCACTTGGCGCGAGTGGCAAGTGCAAATACAGGCTGCCAGGAGCAGGCAAGCTGCTCCCGCTTCTACTCCCACTTCCACTCCCACTGCTGCATGTGCCATTTGCATAAATCAAATCAGAATTTGCATTGCTGCAGCGGGCAAACAGCAGCTGCCGACTCAAGCACACACACACACAGTTGGCCTTTCCAGTGCCAGATGGATAAACACGTACGCAGAACAGGTGGGCACAGGTGACTCTGACTCTACCCCACCTGTATGTGTGAGTGTGTGCGTGTGTGCTCGAACACGCACCGAGAGCTAGCAATGAACACGCAGCCAAACTTACGCACGCTCGCCCACAGAACAAACACAAACAGCGACAAAGTAGCGCCCCAAGCCCACCCACACACCCGACAAAAGTCGCGCTAACGATGTGCCAGAAAAAGGCGAAAGCCAGCCAAAGGTCTGGAGTCAAGGACCCCGAAGCTAACATCAGAAACTTTCTCTAGTTCAGTGTACTTCTTTGCCCAGATGTGTGCATAATTTCGACGCATATATGCCAGGTCTGGCCCTATTTACTTTCTAAACTAACTAAAACTGAATCTGGTTAATAGCGGATTTATTGTATTTAACTTAGTGTCTAGCCCCGGGAGCCATTTTAGGTTTTGATTGTAGTAGAGTTCCTTAAAGCAGCAAATCCTAATTACTCATACGCCACGTGCGCCAGCTCAAATGTTATCCAAACGTTAAATTGAAAACTAATCGCCTGCCTGACTTCTTGTAAATTATAAATTATAATAGCAGAGCAACGAGCAAATTCAAATTTCTTAATTATGAAATTTCATATTTGAAGCTATTTTTAAGGCCGCACCTTTGTTGGGTGAGCAGGCTGGCTCTTCCTTTGATTTCTTTGCCATTTCTTGCACATTAGCTCAAAAACTTCCGTTGCTAATTTACGGGGCGCAGCTCCAACACGTGCACAGCCGTACGTTGAAGTGCATTAACGCCCAGCCCCACCCCGCCACGCCCTGGCACGTCCAGCCCACTTTGTGGCAACTTTTTGCCTTGTGCAAATTAAATAATAAATGTGCAAAGTTGAGCCAATTCATAATGTTAAGCCCAGCAATGTTGAGTGACTTTTGAGTACATTTTTGCTGTCTGCGGTAATTGTGATTTAATTGGTGAGCGCTTGACAATTGCCGCTGTACTTCTGGGGTCTTTGGAATTTCTAATTTCTAATTCAATTATAATTTCAGGAATGTCGACAGGGACCTTAAACGTGCCAGGAATTTGCGGCTCAAAGTCACATTCCATATTCAAGCGCTATTTTTAGTGATAGAGGATTAGCCATATTTTACACCGTCATTGAAGTATCGACTTGAAAACTGCCAATTTATTAAAAGTGATAAATTGCCACCCGGGACGTCGTCAGGCAGCGCGAGTGAAAAATACCACGTATTCATCTATTTTTTATCGCCCCACAAAAAACCGCTCGGAGGCCATTCAGTGGCAGTGTCAATGTCGCTCCGGTGAGTGAATAGCAAGGATAATGCCCTCAATCAAGTTCGTAGCCCATCGGCTGACGTGACTGTTGCTCATTTCACGCTTGGCCTTGCCACGTCCCATTGTCCTGCTGCCAGGATACTGCCAGCCGCCGGCTGATTACCAGCGAACTCGCAGGAAGTCCCGATAAGATTCCAGGTCCATAAACGTCAGGCGCCCCACTGGACCTGAAATTCTGGCTAGCAGTGGTTAGGGGGTGTCGATGCTCCGAGTCACTCTCCCCATCTATGTATTGCTCACCTGGTGTGCTCGTCCTGGCAGCGTCGTCTCCTTGCATTAAATCTGAGGAAAATTGTTAAGGGATTTTTCTGTACACAATAAGTTTATGACATACTCAATGGACTTTTCTGAATTCGATCCATATCTACAGCGACAACTGAAGAAATAAATAGAAACATTCAAAACAAGGATGGAAAACACTTGCTAGAAAATTCTTACACGAGGACCTTAGATTGGTAGCTGCATTGGAATGAGGTCCTGGCTCGTCTTGCCCCTTTGGCTCTGTGGCATCCTTACCTCTGGGCTTGGTCTCGTCTGTTTCACCAATGAAGAAATTGGACAAGACATTACCGCCACCGCCACTTCTACCAGCACCGCCACTTCCACTAGCACCGCCGCCGCCACCAGATCTACTTGCCGCTAGTGGCCCCTTAGTATCCATGAAAGGCTCCATTATCTCCATGGGTATGGGGTAGATAATCCTGACCCTTCGCTCCGTGGCGATCGAAGAGAGGATCTGAAGATGCCTTAGCTAAACCATACGATGAGTTCACCGTTCTATATAAAACCTTTCAGAGTTTACCTGCAGAGTGATTTTGTTCTGGGCCATCACATCAGAAGCCTCCTTCAGGGCCTTTGAGGCCTTAAGCTCGCCCTCTGCCAAAATGATCTTGGCACGAGCTTCCCTTACAGCCTCCGCCTCGCTGGCCAGGGATCTCTCCAAACTGGGCGGTAATATAATATCCATTCTATGGATAAACTTAAATTAATGATTTTTAAATTATGCCAATAAGATCCATACAAGTCCACCCGTTCCATTCGCACACCCCACCGGGCGGTTATCTCAGCGACCGCTTCCTGGATCTCACGGGAGAGCGCCTGTCTGGAGGTTAGCAGCACGTTGAGCGTCTTGGAACCGACGATGTTGCGCAGTGTGACCTTAGCTATCATCAGGGTGGCCTCGTTGACGTTGTCCACTTGGATGATCGAGTCGATGGCGTCATAGATGCAATAGTAAATGACGGCGTTCACGGTGATTGTCACCGAGTCCTTGGTGAGCACATCCTGGGGCCAAACTTTGTACACATCCGTACGCATATCCACCGCCTGGACACCATCGATACACGGAAGGAAAAACACCAGTCCGGGACCCTTAGCGCCTTTACGGAGGCGACCCAGGCGCAGGATGATCAAGCGGATGTACTCCGGTACGACGATGATACAACAGCACAGCGACAAGGGGAAGAACAGAACTACGAAGATCCAGCAAATTATCACGGCACACTTCTCGAAGGCAGAAGACTTTTCCTCCTCGGCTGCAGGAGACATGGACTAATAAGCATTAAGTTTGCGTGAGTTCTTTCGCATTCCTTACTAGTCTGAATGTACCGACTAGGTGGAGGCTTCCGGCCGCCGGCGTTATTATTGGAGGGTCTTTGGAAGCCAGAAGCTCCTTGGCCTTCCAAGGGCGGTGCCTTGGATGGTTCTGCACCTGCAGGAGGCTTAACTTCGTTTCGATTGCTCATAACGAAAGGAAAACGTATAATTATTTGAAACTGTGAACCTAAAAATATATGTGATGTTTGTAACATAAATTTCCATCAAAGAAGACTCTCTTTTGATGAAATAACAAAAGACTCTCAAACAAGAATATTCACTCCCATGAATTTCCTCATTTATTTCCATGCAAGCAAGTGAGATTCTGGCGAATGCGAATTTGAATGGGAGGGAGGTTTGCAGAGGAATGCACATTGCCCGCAAGTACTCATAAATTTCCCTTTTCCAACTAGAAAAGCTCAACTGCAACCCATTCACTGTCAACCCGCAAAAACCCCAAAAGTGCACATTACTCTGCTTATAAGCAAACCACTTTTTTCCAGCGAATATTCAGGCAATGGCAGCGGGGAAAAGGTCTGGAAGCGCAATGAGGGATCGGAAGGTGGCGGAAATAAGAATAGGTCCCAGCTGATAATGAAAATGTATATTTATTACGAAATTTTAATTATGTGAGACAGTTTATTATTACAATTTAACAGGTCTTGAGGTCTGGGAAAGGGAAAATTGCAAGCTAAAATATTTATAAGAAATAATAAATAATGTAAAAATAAAAGAATAATTACAAAAAAAAAAATTATAGAGACATTGCATATGGCATATGGCTTTCAAACGCACTGTACCCTAGGCCAGGGCAGCCGCGTCAGAAGTGTCAAAATCTGACATGGAAAAATGAACCCAACACGAAGAGCTCCTAATTTCAGTTACAAAAGCCAGTCGGCGGTTTCTTGCCGTGGCCTTTGTAAGGCCTCCGGAGGCGACATGGAAAGCCCAAGTGGAGAAAGTGGTCGGAACAGGACGCGGATGAGGACGAGGAGCAGAAGCAGGAACAGGAACAGGAAGGGTGGCTGCCGGGCGAGAAGGCTTCTTCCGATGATAATACCTGGCGGCGTGAACGTGACGATGACTGGCACGATAACATTGAAATATTACCTTGGCCAAAAGAAGCCCAGTGGAGGAAGGGAAGGAGTGGATGAGTAGAGGTGTGGAGGAGTGAATGAACGGAGGAACACCCATCGTGGGCAATTATAATTAGATGTGACTGACGGTCGGAGCTCAATTAAAAGCCACGTGGCTGGGCGAGCACCGAAAATTGGGTTAAAACGTGCACCGGCAAATAGTCGGAGCCGAGGAGCGCAGCAGCAGGGCCAGTGCAGGGCCCGAAACCGCTCCAAATTGTTTCTATTTCAATTTGCCAGCCTGGTTTTCGACTTTCTGGTTGGCTTTCGGGGTGCGGAAGCGTGACATTTTGGCCGTATTGAAATTTATGCTTTCCCGAGTCAAATCCCGCACATTTACACAACTTTCGGTTTGGGTCGCGCCAAGGGTTGGGCGGCGGCAGCAAAAGTTTTCCTTTCCGTTTTCGTTTTCATTTTCATTTTCATGCCAAATTTCGGTACACACATCCGCGTCTGCGGTCAGCCCCCCCGAGGCCCAGCTTCGTGTCGAACAGGAAGCCTTCAGCAATGCGACGATGGGGAAATTGGTTTATTTTATTCCCATCGACAGTTTGCCGGGGCCCTGGGCTCGGTGATGCTGGGGAATTTTCAAATTAACATGAAATACGATTTAACGATTTTGCTCGGAAAAATCTAATTAAGAGAAAACAATTTTCGATTTTATTGCAAACTTTTTTCCGAACCGAAAATGTCGAAATAATTAGAGAGAAACATTAGTTGTGAATCCGAGTGGGCTTCGGGGGCTTTAAGCCACCAAATTGACTGGTTTCAGTCCGCCTTTTGGCGGCTGTCGGCTGGTCAGACTGCAAGTGGCCTCAGTCTGGCCACACGCTAATGAAACGAGTGCCAAATGGAGTTACGACCAACTGGAGCAGGAGTCGCGGATGGCAATAGCTAGGCCAAAAATAAGAGGAAAGTTTGCATTACTGGAGCGAAGCTCTTATACACTTTGTTGCCAATATGTTGGATCAATGTCAACCAAATTTTAGCATACAAAAAACCTTTAACAAGTATAACAGGAATTAAATTTAAGCCTTAAACCATTTGGAAAATCCTTGTATTATTATTTTTGTTTATTTATATTTTCGAAGAGCTGCAACAGCAAGCTGTGGAAAAAACCAAAACTGCTTTCAACAAGAATGTACGAGAGGGTCTTTGAACCCATATTCACTGGCCACCGCCCTCGTACTCATCCGGAAGCCCTTCCACTTCCTCTTCCTCTTCCACTTAGCCACATGCAGCTGGTAATGCATTCGGAGTGTGTGACCGCAGAAACACCGAAAACCAGAAGCCAAAAAGACTGAAATGGAGAGCGCCCAGAAACACAAGAATGAATGAAGTGGAAGACATGAATGGAAATAGGCGAAACAAGAACACACAACGAGCCACCAAAAAAGTGGTGCAAAAAATGCAGGGTAAATGTGCTCGTTAGTGGTTTTCTGGCTGAGTTTTCACTGTCGATTGTCTGCGAGCCCCCGAGTCTCAGCCTGAGTTTAAGTTGGAGTCCCCTTGTGTGCGGCGGAATCCCCCAGATCCCTATCCGTATCCGCATCCGTATCGCATAAATTGCTAGCCCTTCCCGGAATCCGTTCGAATGTTTGACTTTAAGCAAAGTCAACACGCAATTTAAATAACAATTGGACTTTCTTGTGCGGGTGTTTCGTTGTGGGTGGCTGAGTGTCATTAGCAAGACATTTATACGCCTCAGTTGAGCGCCCAACACATGTTTATGCATATCGGCAACCTTCTGCGGAGCATAAATTAAGTCAGGCCAGGACTTTGCTGACAACGCAGAACATTGTGCCGAACAACGAGCGACACATGTCTAAGAACTTGGGTCTTAGCATGGTCGGGGAGCATTGCTTACACGCACATGGATGTACTCTGAGGGGGGTTTTGTGATGGAAGTTGCAGAAAATCCCCGCAGGAGCCATTTGGGACAGAGCAACGCGAAAGTAAAAGCCCAGAGAAAATGCACTGACTGCAGTCCTCAGCTTTATGCCCGTTTACTTATCAGAAACCAGTTGATAAAACTATTTTCTAATCATGTCTATTATTATAACGTTCATTTATTTTCATACTTTTTAAAGAAGTTGTTTGTGCTGGACTGCTGCATTCACATTCACTTTAACCGACGACTGAGACTGAAAGTATTCAGGCACTGAGTGAATTTTTCTACACCCACGACAGTGTGTGACTGAGTGGTCACCTGCCCAGCTTCTGTTCCTTCCTCCTTTCCCGGCTCTTTTCCCTACTCCTCCTGCAGCCCTTGCTTTCGTTTTTCCGCTCTTATCCTCTTTACATTCACGTTTTATCTAAGCTCAGCTTTGGCATTGTTAATGCCAACACATTTTCACATTTTTACTCACTTGGCAAATTTACGTATTTCCCAGCCCCAGCCCCCTGTCCCTCTTTTCACCATTTCCCAGCACCGATGTCTGGATGTCACGGCATTTGTACTTTCCTGCACTTTAGCGAGCGCACAAATCCGCACGAGAAACGCAAAAATAGAAAAGGGATTTTATCTTTCAGTCGCTTGTTGCTCCGGCTCCTTGAAGTCGCTATCCGGACTGCGGACATTTCCGGCTTGGGCAATACTTATGTATGTGTGCTCGACCTGACATGGACTTATCGCTTGTCCAGATTTATGCCGGGGCCAACAATGCTGCTGCTGATTGCGGGAATTAACAGCTCCCGTTCTCCGGAATACACACTCACCCACTAATTTATGGCCTAAACTGTTTGGACATGATTGAATTTATTCGAAACTTTTGGTGGTCGCAACTGTTCCGAGGAGCAGGCGCTGCCAAGACATCTGTGCTGATTTCCATGGCGCGTTTTTGTTTTCGCACCATTCACTGAAGCCGCCGCCGAACAATGGCTGCGAAAAAAAGAAACCGAAAGTGGCAAAGGAGAGCGTGTGCAGAACGACAAATATAATGAAATTTCAAATTGCTATTCGCCGTCTGTCTGGGTCGCACCGTGCTCTCATCTCCTCACAGACAGATCGGGTCGTTCTGGGTTTCCTCTCGAGAAATCCTCCAGGAAAATCGCTTTCCTGAAATCAAAAAGGAAGATTTATAAATAAAAACAAAAATAAAGTTTAACGTTAATTTATTAATTTAATTTTTGTTAATTGTTATTATTTATTAATTTATTTTTTACATAATTATAATAACGATGTCTAGAAGCTTACCCCTGAGATAATTTTGGTGTGGAATTTGGAACCGGATCCGTGTGTCTCCGTTCTTTGTCGGATTCGCTGGCTTTGCATGTCGGACAGGACTCGTCTGAGTCGTTCGTTCAGTGTGTCTCCTTTGTGCCGCTGTGACAGCTGCTCATTTCACGCTCGGTAATTTCAATGAATTTTGCGGCGATCCAGGATCCGGCAGGACATGCCATGCCATGCCAGCCAGCCAATGGCATGGCACGACATCCACTTATTTGTATGTCGCTCATTAATTAAATTTCCTCTCTTTGTATTTTACTAGCTACACAAACTTCATATTGCCCTAATTTAATTTAATAACTTTTGGCAAATGCCTTGATTCTTTGGAAATTGCTTTTTGTGTTCAATATCAAATCATAAATTTAAGCAACTGAACCGGGTAGGTGTAAAGGTGGATAGAGATTAAATAAAGAATTTATAAAGGAGTGTTTGGTATTCATAATTTCGTTGTGGACTCAATGGCTTTACTTACTGACCTATGTCCTGTTAAAGCAATGAAGGTAACAATTCTAAATAATCAAATATTACTTTACATTCTTTTTGTAATGTCACAATTTAAAAACGTCAAAATACTTAAAAATCAATAACAGAATACATATGTCAATATGTAAAATTTTTAGCTTCCTAACGCATCATGTCCGCGTAGCGAACGGGTAGATAGGCATAGAAGCTTTTTAACATGGAGGAGCTCGTGAGCAGGTGCGGATCCAAGGCCTTCAAGCAGTCACGGACCACGCCGAGGATCTTGTTACTTATCGGCTCGCTATAGTCGGCCTTTATCTCATTGGCCAGCTTTACTGCGCTGGCATGTTGAGCGTAGGTGAACTTGCGGTTGCTAATGCCTTTGGTTTCGACTTTTGGTACTACTTTAAGCTGGCGCCCCAATTTAAAGAACATGGGCAGACTCTTTCGTACCACCTTGTTGATTTCCTTATGGCTGTACGTTTTGCCGTATCGCCTCTTGATCCACTCCAGAACCACGGTTGACTCGTGAGCGTTGGGAAAACTGGCAAAGACACACCGCGGATCCTGGCACAGTATGGCAAATGCGTCCCGGAGCAGGCGTTTCATCTGCTCGAGATTGTCCGGGTCAAAGCGCTCTATTTCCTTGGCCCACTCCAGTGCGGTCTTCTCTTCGCAAGATGGGTTTGGGTCAGCGTGCTCCAGATCGGAATTTAGATTTCGCTGGTGGGCCTCCAGAGATCCAAACCACATACCTTCCGCACACTGGACGATAGCGGCCACTACCTGTTCCCGCGGTTGTATCCGCGCGTTGTAGCCATCTTCACTGGAAGAGCAGCTGCCTGCCGACTCTCTAAGCGACCGGATGATTTGCCGCCGAATTACGTCCCTGGGTGCAAGATATTCCTCCTTCGGCGGGATCTTGTGGTAGTGGAACACGAATGGGCCGACATCACGAGGCCCCTCAAAGAAGCGGCCCTGATTCGAGAGCTTCTTGCACTTCGCCGGTCGCTCTCCCTCGGCTGTCTTAGGCTTCATGGTCACCCGTCGCTGGGGCTTCTTTTGACCGAAAATCTGGGGCGGGCACCTGGCCGGCTTCTCCTCGTTCGGCTGTATTGGGCAGGGTACCTCGTCGCTTGGATCCGAGACCCGCACTGTGCTCAGTTGACTGATGGTGTTCTGGCCGGTGACCACGTGAACGCCCAGCGAGGGCGAACTATTCAGCTTAGCAATGTCCTCCTCGTGGAACAGGTACTTCACCTTATTCGGCTCTGTGGCCGTGGGCACCTTTCCCATTGCACACATTTGGTCATGGTCCTCCAGGAGCATCACGTCCGTGAGGTGGCGCTGTCGCAGTCGCTGCCAACGCAGGGTGCAATTCTCGATATCTTTGTCCAGCTGCGCCACAATGTGTTTCTTCAAGGCTTCATCATGGCGCGTTGTAGTGTCCACCAGTGATAGACAGAGCTTATGAGCTTTCACCAGGGCCGCATCTTTGACCAGCTGCTCTTGACGCCGCGCCTCCTTGTGAAATTCACACAGGAGAGGCTCCCCTTCGACTTTTGGTGC
Organism: Drosophila lini; assembly: GCA_018905715.1. Lineage (NCBI taxonomy): Eukaryota > Metazoa > Arthropoda > Insecta > Diptera > Drosophilidae > Drosophila > Drosophila lini. The sequence goes on from JAEIIL010022384.1 coordinate 16,364, forward strand.
ACCCACCTGGGTCCAGTACTCGGACATGATCTCATCCAGCATCCCAAAGAGCATTCGCCGCACCGGCTGAAACTTGTAATTGGCGAACCAGCGGCTCTTCTCGTCCACGTTATAGTTGGGCGGCTCCCCCGCCGGCCAGAAGGGAAAGGTGACCACGTGGCGAGGCGGTCGACTGGCTAGGTTGTTCCTCGGACGCACCTTCGGCTTGGGCAGCGGCATGAAGTAGGGGGAGCGAACGGACTTCGGCTTGGAGGGATGTTGAGGGACAACAAGACTCGAGGGCTGTGCATAGATGAATTTTCTCGCAATCGTCGTCGATCTGTGGCTGAGCCGCTCCACGCCCGGCGGCAGGATGCGATCCAATTCGCGTATCGTCATTTCCAGGTCCAGGTAGGTGATGGCCGACATAATGATGCGTTCGCTGTACTCGAAGCCAGCGGCCTTGTAACAGGCTTCCAGCAGGAAGTAAAGAAAGGCCAGGTCGCTGCCACGGCAAGCTAGGATTAGCTTGTGCAACATACGCCTCTTTACCATCGGCCTGACGCCCAGCTGGCTTAAGCAGTAACGGGTTCGGTAAACAGCCCCCTCAGCTTCGTCGTCCTGGATGGCGACATTGAGACCCTCGATGGCCTGAACCTGGAAGTCGGAAAGGTTGGAGAACCACGTGGCCCCCATTGGCGATGACTTGCGCATGTCTCCAAAAGATTATTGAAATGCAAAAACCGAAAGATAAATTAACTTAAAATTTTTATTTTAAAACAAATGCAGTTACTTAAAATTTTTTGTAAAGCTTTAGGTTGAAAAACATTTAACAAATAAAAATAAGCTTAGACATTTTACATTGGCAATCTATTTCAAAAAGCCAACTTTGTTGAAGTAAGATATTCTGTGAGTTGCAGGAAACACAAAAATAAACCTATCTATGATACATAATTGCATTTAATTTGGTACCTAATAAATTTAATTGTTAGTTAAATATTACATATTATTATTAACTATAAAAACTTCATATTTATGGATTCAGGGAAGATTTTTATTTAGATGCACACACCTAATATTTTAAAGCATAAGAAAATACTTAAACCCAGGCTAGAATGGTATATATTATTGTTCAGAGCTAGATATAGACCCACTGCTATTATAGACTCTCCCACTCATTGTTCCATCCATCCACACTGAATTGACACGCTCAACACTTATCGTCCAGCAGCAATCACCGATGATTGAGGTAATTGCCTTGGCATTGGCTTCTGAGTCAGCATGAAAATGCCATTAAGTCGGACCACGGACAACAGGTGGCCTCCTGGTGGAGCTCCTGGGAAAAGAGTTCCCAGTGCATTGTTTCCGGCTGCAGTTATCTTTCTCGGTGGTCCCAACCCATATGGGAGCTTCCATCGTCCGTCCTGACAAGTGACAATGATGGATTAGTTTATCAGAGCGGGTCAGAACATTCATTTGCTCTTTGTTTCGTAGTTCGCCGTCCGCAGTTCGCAGTTCGCAGTGGCAGGAGTCGCGTCACCCTCCTTGGGGACTAATAACTTTATCCGTCATCTGAGCGAAATATAATAGAGTAATTTTCTATGTGACGCGCCAGGATAATTGGCTGGACTCGGACTGTGGTCCGGCCATATGTCGCTGCACTTGCAATCAGATATAAATGGCGGCAGGAGCTGAAAGGGGCGGACTTGGGCGGCTTCTGGGGTCGGGTCAGCAGAAGAATGGGCAAATCACATAAATTACTTTATGATGGTGACCGGGCCATGAATCCGGGCAGGCCACCCTGGGAAAACTTTCTTTCAGGCCGGCACATGTGGTCACGGAGGGAAAAAAGAAGGCAGTGCCAACTTGCAGACTGCCACAAGGAAGCAACAAAAGTCATTTCGAAGTTATTACCCCGCTCCGACACCCGCTCCATAGCCTGGTCAGTCAGTTGCCATTTGTTTGTCGCTTCATAAAAAAAATAAGAAGAAAAAACAACAAAAAAAAAAGGCAGTGAAGGCGAGAAAACAAAAGTTCTACTACTTCTTTGGATCCCTGAACTTTTGTCAGCTACGCTCTGCGATAAAGTTTTCCCTTCTATTTCATTTTCCCCCAATTCTTGTATGAGAATGGACTCTCTCGCCCAATTTTTGACCATTCCGCTTATTTTTCTGTATTTTTCTTTTCCTTATTTTTTTGGCAGGCAGAAAAAACTTTGCCATTCAACAAACTTGCATGAAAAATGCAATTCCAAATAAAATTTAAGTTTTCCAGTTACTCCACGCTGCCGGAATATGCAAATGATTAAATTTAAAAGCGTCGAGACCGCTGGCTGCTGTTACCTTAAAGTGGTTTGTGTGGCTTGAGTTTGGACAGGAATCCGTATTTGAAATTAACTTCAATAAAATCATAATTCCCCAGACTGAACCACAGCAAATTATTTGTAGTTCTCTAAAAACTGAGGCAGATAAGGATAAAGGATTTCATCTGCGGAAACTCTATAGTATTGCCTGCTCCCTTTTTAACTGTTCGTAGATAATTAATATTTTAGTAAAATCGCTAGGGTTTTGCTTGTGTTAAAACTATTCCCGTTCTCCCTGAGGCTTACATGGAAGACAATGAATAAATTGACGAAAGTGACTTTGAAATAAATGACTATTACAAACATCACACATATTTTAAGGTTTATTACTTTCCAGTTTTTACACAATTTTTCGATATGAGCAATCGAAACGCAGGCAAGCCAGAGGAACCACCGAAAGACGGCCAAGGAGCTCATACCTCTCCCCTACCCTTAACTGGAAAAGAAGGCGGCTTGAAACCACCACCACCACCAAGTCGGTACATTCAGACCAGTAAGGAAAGCGAAACACTCACTCAAACTTAATGCTGATCAGTCCATGTCTCCTGCAGCCGAGGATGATAAGGCTTCGGCTTTCGAGAAGTGTGCCGTGTTCATTTGCTGGATCTTTGTGGTTCTCTTCTTCCCCTTGTCGCTTTTCTTTTGCATCCTCGTCGTTCCGGAGTACATCCGCCTGGTCATCCTGCGCCTGGGTCGCCTCCGTAAAGGCGCTAAGGGTCCCGGACTGGTGTTTTTCCTTCCTTGCATCGATGGTGTCCAAGCGGTGGATATACGTACCGATGTCTTTAAAGTATTTCCCCAGGAAGTGCTCACTAAGGACTCGGTGACAATCACTGTGACCGCGGTCATATACTATTGCATCTATAACGCCGTCGACTCTATCATCCAAGTGGACAACGTCAATGAGGCCACCCTGATGATAGCCAAGGTCACACTGCGCAACATCGTCGGTTCCAAGACGCTCAACGTGCTGCTGACCTCCAGACAGGCGCTCTCTCGTGAGATCCAGGAGGCGGTCGCTGAGATAACCGCCCGGTGGGGTGTGCGAATGGAACGGGTGGACATGTAAGCCTCAAGCTATTTCCGTCCCCGAACTCAGAAGAGTGTCTTGCATTCCACAGAATGGACATTTCGCTTCCGGCCATCCTGAAGGTATCCCTAGCCAGCGAGGCGGAGGCTGTGCGGGAAGCTCGAGCCAAGATCATCCTAGCCGAGGGCGAAGCCAAGGCCTCTATGGCCCTGAAGGAGGCCTCTGATGTGATGTCCCAGAACCATATTGCCCTGCAGGTGGGTTTAGAAAGATTCATTGATATCTGGATCCAAATTTATCATCTTCAGCTGAGGCATCTTCAAATCCTTTCGTCGATGGCAACTGAGAAACGTGTCAATGTCATCTTCCCCGTTCCCTTGGAGATTATGGAACCCTTCTTCAACGAGGGAGAGTTGGGCAAGGGCGACTCAGATGGGGATGATCAAAACGATGGAAGTGAATTCGGATTTTCCGGTTATTTCACACCAAAAGTTTACATCGAAGGTCCTGATAAACCGGAAAATTTATTTGATTCCGAACTAAATAACGGTCCTGACCATATTACAGCAGAGAATAGAAAAGACGACGATGCGGATAACTCCAAGCCAACCACATCCTGGGGATTGCCAACATTTTTAAGACGAAAGCAAGGTTCTGAGGATGCGAGGCCATCGCCTAGAAGCCGAAGCCAGCAGGCGCCTGGCAATCGGCCCAATAGACCAGCTGAAAGCGAACCGTACTCACTCTTTCCCAGCCCTTCTGATCACCCAAGGTCACCAAGAGCCCCTAAGGTTTCACCCAGCCCACGGGGTACTACTACTCCTTCGCCCCCGACGCTACCCCCCATTCCCAATCCTCCGCCTCGTCCCCCTCCGCGCTCCGAGTCATCATCATCTTCGGAATCGCAGGATAAACGTGGTTTGACGCCCGATAAATATTACCTCTTTGGACCGTAATTTATATTATAAGATTATACAGAATAAATGTGGTTTATATTCTGATTTCACAAACAATTGATTTAAATGGTTGTTAGAGTTTGCACACTGTTTTGAAAGAATACCATGATATTTACTTCATTTTGTTAACTGAAAGAACATTCTGCCAACTCGACAATCTAAATTACGAACTGAAATAATAAAAAGAACTAAATGCGACATGGACCACTGCAAGCTAAGAGACTACATCACTCAAGGAGATGGACAGAAAATGATCACGGCACAGGAATGCCTGCAGATGAAACGTGACCTGGAGAAGGAGAAGGATAACACCGATTTCGAGGTTAGTTCCGTGGCCCTCTGCATGATGATAACTCTACTGCTTTTCGGGATCTGCCTCTGGATCTGGCTCATATCCTGGAGCTGTTTCTTCGGCCAAAACTTGGAAAATGATGGGAAAATGGAAGAGAAAAAAGATAAGAAAAAGGAAGAGGGAAAAACCAGACTTTCGGGGGGTAAAAGTAACCGGTCTCAGAGTAAGGAAGTTCGCTCAACGAACAGATCTAAAACGCAAAACTCGGGCGTTAGCATTCAATCGCGGCTCTTGAAAAACTGTAATCCTTTATTTGACAGTGACCGCATCTCACAACCGAGATCATCTCGACAAGAAGGCCAAACTTCACCCACAGCTGAATCACCAACAACCTACGGCACCATCGCCTCCAGCACGGGAAAGGAGAGCCCCAAGCCCACCAAGAAGTACAAAATACAATGGACTAAATTCCTCAAGCTCGGTCGCAGTGAAAATCATAATAACTGAGTCGGGGAATGGTGAACAAAATATGTATTTATAATAATTTAAAAGATTTAATAAAGGAATTAAAGGATTAAACATAATAGCCTCCTTCAATTTACTTGCAGCTTTGAAAATTGCACTCTACAATATATATGGCATTATCCTAAATATATAATATAAAAGTCAGAAGAACCCTGATTAAAACTATGGTTATTAAGGAACCTTTTTAAGGAAACTGTTTTGCACGACAGGATAGCATATTATCAATGTCTGGTATGAAAAAGGACCAGTTTCCTGAGCTTAACTCAGACCAAAATATATGAAAATTTCATTATACATGAGCAGGCAAAGCCAAATGTGGAAAAATCAAAAGGGGAAACAACTATACATATTGCTGCTGAACGAGAATGAATCCCGCCTGCAGACTAAACCTGAGTGGACCTGAGTGCCAGAAGTGGCTGACCGCCGTGAGCTCCCACTGCGGCTCCCTGCTGCCCAAAGCGGAACTGGCGTCGCTCTGGGATAGCTGGTGGCCGGACGAACTGCCCGCTCCGTACAAGGCTTGGGTCAGCACCCTGTCCGCTTTTGACTGTCACAGACTACGCAAGGAGGTGGCCAATCAGGTGGATGAGGGTCTCCAAGCGGAGGCCAATAGCCGGTCGGCTTTTCGGAGTTTGTCTCGTTGGCCCATGGCTTTTCTTGCGCTGTTCATGGTGCTGTTTGCCATGTTCTTTGCCCTTAAAATGGTGATCAAATTGTGTCGGGAAAGGCGAGCAGACGTGTGCTCAATGCCTTCGCCTACGCCCAAGACCTCGAAATCGGTCTGCATCGATGAGGAGTCACCGCTCTGCCAGCCGTTCATGAAGCCCAGGTCCTTCGTCTCCTTCGGCCAGCATTCGGACCCGCTCCCGGGCTACGTACCGTGCATACACCAAAATCCTGTAAAGGCCAACTCCATACCAGACGTCAAACCAAAGGAACGAAAATATCCGACCGAAACTCTGTTATTCCCGCATCCCAGAAAGCCATCCCCTCTTCCCAAGAAGCCTTCTCCGAAGCCAACGCGAAAGAAAAAATCGGCGAAAAAATAATCGAGGAAGGAGCACGCCGGCCAAAAAATCGAAAACAAATTCGTTCGAAGGCTGTCGGGGAGCTGTGCTCAATCGCGGATAAGATTTATGAAACATGTTCCACCCCGATTTGTCGTCCTTTTTCCGCAACGCCTCTAGTTTCTCGATTTATTTTTTATGCAGCACAGTGCAGCGCGCGACACAAAAACAAATAAATATTCAAACAGAGGCACTGTGGATTTTCACATCGAAAAGTGGCTCAAACAATGGCCTTTGAGAGGTAAGAGTTGTTAGTAAAGATCGAATTGCAATATTGATTTCGATTTAACGAGATTCGTCACAGCGGAAGTGATAACCCAGTCACATAGCCTTCGATGAAAAGAGTTTTTCAGAAAAAAAAAATGGGTTTACGTTATATGTCGAGCCCCAATTGCCAGGTTTCCGGTTCTCCAGTTTCGCTTTCTGTCGTTGTCGTTGTCTTTAATTTTAATTTATATTTTTTTATTTATGAATAAAATCCATTAAGAGCTTTTTGATGTGCCCGTGCCCACTGTCGAATTGCTTTTTCGTTGGCGAGACACCGACCGACACACACGGATCCCAAAAGCATGCATATCCGAGCATTCGGCCGATGCGAGCTCACAGAAGTGGCTGGCCAAGTGTTGTTCCTGGCAGCGTATCAACATTTTGCCTATAAATACGGCCGATGTCGTTAATCTCAAATACAGGCAATTTTTAAAAATGCATGTGGTATTGTTTATCGCACGCTCGACTGGCTGACTGGCTGGCCTCGGCTGGGGCGTGAGCGAGTGCCAGGGTGCACGGGATTGGCAATAAAGAAACAATTGCATTTAATTTCAATTGAATGCACACACACACACACTTAAATCGGAATTGTATCAAACAATTTAGACAAAATGCATTTGTATGTATATTTACGTTATGTCTAAATGATTGCTCAAATTATGGCTGCCAGTGGAAATTGATGTGACTCCTTCTGCCATGGACTGTATACCCTGTACTTGAACAGGAGTACTTGTGGTACTTGTGTTTTTAACGGGGAAATACTTTGGAAAAGAACTGCATTATTATAGACAAGTGATGGACATACAATGCAATGACATGTTGGGATTTCATGTGGCTAAAAAGGTACCTATTTATTTTAAAAATAAGCCTCAAAATTTTATACTATCTTGACTACCCAGTCTGCGAATTAGCTCTCTTAAAGCCATATTTTACACCTCAACTTCTTATAAACCAAACTTCCATTCAACAAAAGTCATTGAAGTCAAAAATATGTCAAAAATACAATCACTTTTGAATACACAAAGAAAGCCCGGTATCATATAGCTGAAACTCTTTGTTGCACCGGTTATTTTTTATTTAAGGCATTTGTTTGCGGGTCGAGAACGAGACTCGAATTGGAACGCATATATATATTCCCGACTGGTTGGCGGGTGTCGCAGCCGTTGTGGCACTTAAATCACGGCCGCAACTGTAGCGAAATTGAAAACTTTTGCCATGCTGTATGTTTGTTTGGCCATCCGCCGGATTGTTTGTTTGTTTGTTGCTCCGCTGGCTGGTACTTTTAATTCAGAGCGGGACAGGGCGACGCGACCCTTGGCTGACTTTGATTTATTCTCCGGCCCCCGCTGTCCAAATGGAATTAAAAGTTTAACAGTTTTGCTGGGCGCTTTAGTGCTTTAAATTCGCATTGATTGCTATTGACAAATTGATTTTCTTTCCTGCCCCGACTGTCAGTTTCAGTTTCAGTTGCATTGCATTGCATTGCAAAGACCCTGCGATGCCACATTATGACAGACTGTCGTCGTAAATCAGCAGCCGCAGACCGCAAACGAGCCGGGACCGATGTTTCTGGCCATGCCAACCCTTTGGGCCGCTTATTATTTGCATTTCTCTCAAAAGCGGACATTAAATATACACAAACATTTTAATAGGAATGCAACTCGAAGTATTTGCGGCAATTAAACTCAAAGTGCATCGAATTCATGTCCATATTTGCACCTTCTCGAGTCAAATTAGAATTCGATTTGCTGTCCTGTAAATTTATTTATCGAATCAATCACTGGGCCCTTGACGGAGTCTCGTTCCCAAATTATTTACCCACACTGATTTGTCCCCTTGGGCTGGGCTAGTGCTGCTCTGTGCTGTGCTGCTCCGGGGACAAGGCCACATTGTTCGGCTTGGACCTCCTTTGAGCCCAAATTGATGAAGCAATGTTTTTGAGCCCGTGCTGCTGCATACTTTGTGGCGCCTCTCATTGTTGGTCAGGAGACCGGAGCACGGAGCCTGGAAAGGCTCTTCCAACATGCGGCATTTGTAAGCAGGAAGGCACACATCCATTCCGCAGGCCGACGACAGCTGGCGGTTGTGGGTCGGGCTGGCATATTAGAATTTGATAAATGTGCAGCACGGATACAGGACGAACTGCAGTGCAGAATATACGCAGCACTGAGAGAATCTCTAGTGGCCAAGTCCCGCAGGCATATATAGCTGGTGTAATTAACTCCTGTTTGCCTTCGCTTGAACCCAATTTGAAAGGACTCTGACAGTAACGTAAAAGAGTGCGGTTAATTAAAAAAGCGAATTTTAAGGAAATGAAATTACACTGAAATGTGTTGCAAAATATTTGCAGAACAATTAAAAACCAATAATATTACAATTTTAATTTATTACAAACTATCAAGATTTATAAAAATAAATATTCTTATATGTATGTAAAAGGCTCAATAGAAAAAAATAAACTAATTTATTATTTTAATATTGGTTTAATATATTTTAAGGGTATTCTCTAGCTACGCAAAATGAGCAATACTTTTTAGACTCATATTTAACTTACCTTCAAAATCAAGATTAACTTTATGAAAAATATTAAGAATTTTAAATTTGATTTATATAATTTCAAAAATTCTTTGGGTGTAATGCAGGCTGTTTCCAGGGTTCAGCTTCATTCTTTACACGATTTAACTCGTTGATTTTGTGGCTTACACTCATTAAGCCAGCCTGGCCCCTTGCCATTGTTTGTATATGGGTTGGAAGCCTTTCCATGGGAGAGGGAAAATCTGCTAACCGAGCCTGGACAATCGCTGGAGCCCCTTACTTTGGCCATTTAAGCAGGCTGCACACAGCTCTTTGTTTGATTGAGACTGGCATTCGGAGTCTGCCTTGGAGTGGGATTCGCATGTGGTTGCGTATACGCCCCTTGGGCCCAACGCCAACGCTAAAGATGTGGCCTGCATGCCGACGCTGATTTTTATTCCCGGCCTCGGTCTCGGTCTCGGTCTGGGTCTCGGACCCCAACTTGATTTATTCCGAAGTCCTGCGCCGCCTGCATGCAGTCCCCAGCTGGCCATTGTCCTGCCCAGTCTCACTTTTCAAGAACTCAAACAAAGTATTAAATCGCACAAAAGCGATATGGAAAATATTAATAATCTTCGGCAGCAGTCCCGGAATTTACGATGGGCACGCCGCTGATTTATTCCGCCCACGGTTTGACCTCATTACCCATTCTGGGGTCAGCGAAGCCGTCGCGACGGCGGTTTTAAAGAGTCCATCATCATGGGCCCGCCTGCCGTCTGTTGTACTAATTCTTCAGCGAGTTTATCGCTCCCCGTCATAAATGCTGCCTGCATAATTCAAAGAAGCCATCGCAGAAGCTGGAAGTAGCAATTCCGGGCGCATAATATGGCAATCGACAAGCGAACAATCGGTAAATATGAATTTTAGATTTGATTGAATTTGAATTACACTCACTGTGTCGGTGTGAGTGCGCATTTTGGAACGTAAGCACCCAATTTGACATGGCATAATGCAGATATCAATGGACTTGTTCTCCATTCATTTGTTGGCATTGTGTGTTTGTGTTGTTCCCCAACTGAAGGTTGTTAAGCGGGAGAGCGACGTCTGTTTTTAAGCCAACGTTATTCCTGTGGATATAAGTAGCTTTATTGACGTTCTTAAAATGTATATCCAAGCATCTGTCATTAACAGAAATTGTTAGTACATAAAATCCGAGGACTTAATGTTGTTTTATGATTGCTTACAGAATTATATTTCACTTAAAATTGAAATTTAACTTGACTCTTTTTAAATTATCTCATAAATGTACCATAAAGTT
>JAEIIL010022391.1:0-22928 GCA_018905715.1 Drosophila lini
ACTTTTAACTATATTCAAAGTTTCACGACGATTGCTTGACTATTTCTTATAAAAAAAAATCACGAAAAATGACCATATTTTGACCGCTTACATGTATATCCCCCCCTTAATACCATAATATTGGCTATTTCGCCATAAGATTTGCCTACATTGTGGAGACGAAGGACAATTTTTGGTTGAGCTACGTTAGATTCCTTGCGATTGTTCTCCATTTTAAAAGAATTCAGGCAAATAGCGTTAAAACTGGAAATAAACACAAACTTTTTGCAAAGTTTCGCGCTGCATGGGGCTTAAAAATAGGTCCTTTACGAATTTCATAAAATAATATGACTGGATTGAGCTTAAAATAAGAATAAATTAAACAAATATTGTAACCTTGCCAAGACATTTTGGTCACGAAATATGGTAATTTTTCTTAAATGTTTAAATATTTAAAAATATATGAAAAATATAACAAAAAAAATAAGTGCCTTTGTATAAACAAATTCTTCATTTAACTGTATAAAAACAAATGTATTCATTTAAATGCTGTATACGCCTAGTAATGTAATTTAAAGTTGAGCTTTACAACTGTGCCAACAGTTTAGTGCGGCCAAAAAAATTCTCTAAAATCTTTTTTTGTAATACAGTTACAAAAAAAATATTCCAATTGATCAAATTGACAGAATCTAGCAATTCCAAAACAGCTATTGAATGCCATATTAGTTAGGCTTTTCAGCAAAAAAAAAATTGTTTACTTTCGACTGTTTTTTGCTTTAAATGCGTAGGAATGTCCCGTGCGAGGCTGTGGAAATGCCCATAAGTATGTTTATGTAGATAAATGTAATTTTTATAAGTGCCTGGTAATTCCCAATAACTTATATTATATAAAAATTAATGGAAAGGTGTATGAACAAACGTGTCTTCCTCCATTACCATTATCACACCCTACACGTAATCCTATGATTTGGTCAAAGGGATAGATGGGATTCGGAGAAACACTCACACGTCCACATCCTCAATGCCCTGCTTGGAGGCAAATCGCTTGCTGACCTCACAGCCAAACCAAACGGGTTCGCCAGCTTTCAGCGACTTGGTGACAACGGCCAGAAGGAGATCCACGGGCTGATTGTTATATAGGACAGGTCTGCCGCCGACCACATTGCCCAAACAGTCGACTGTATAGGCCTGGTCGTAGCTGCTCGTTGGCCTGGGATCGGTAACAAGACACACCTTATCCTCCACGTTGAAATGTGGCTTCACATAGCGCTCGTAGAATTCCAGCGAACTGACCGGGCCGATGGACTGGTAGTTCTTGCTCTTATCGTAGTACTCCCACGTAAAAGTCTCGGAGGGAATGCCCAGACAGATGCCCACCACCTTGTATATCTCCGCCATTTGCTCCTCAATCTTGGCGGTGATCTCCTCCCCCGTGGGGTTCTGATCCATCAGCACGCGCAGGTGGCGGGCGTACTCCCGAAGCTGTAAGATAACGCTCATTTCAAATAAGGATGGCGAGAATGAAGGACAAAGCAAACCATTTCCCTTACCTTGCTCTTCAGTATGGCATTCATTCGTATGCTGGACTCGCAGCTGAAGCTCTCGGGGAAGCACTTCTTTGGCATGAGGCCGTGTTTGGTTATCAGGTTGACCAGCATGTCCCACTGGCCGCCGTCGGAGGTGGGATCTAGGAGCAGGAAGGACACCAGTCGTCCGTCGACCTTCTCGCCCCGTTGCGCCGTTTTCACGATGTTGTTGAGGAAGTAGTTGCACCGTTCGATCTTGTCCCAATAGAAGAGAAAGGCCTGCGAAAACTCGAACTCGTCCAGATTGTAGTTCTTCATGAAGGGCAGGCGAATGCAGTTGAGGGCCGCAAAGAGCCAGCATCTTCCGGAACTCCTTTGGTTGGTGATCGGTTTGCCCTCGGTTTCCACCTTGTAGTTGAACACATGATTAGTGGTCTCCAGCACCTTCCTTGACAGGCACACATCAAAGGGGTCCACGCGGGAGCAGACGTTCTGCGCCAGCAGGTTCTTTGGTTGACTGTAGAAGTTCTTGCGCCATTGTCCAAGCAGGTCGTTGGTGATGATGCTGGTTAACTCGTACCAAGCCGTGGAGTTCTTTCCACCAATGGCGCTGTTGTTATTGCCGCCGGACTCGGTGTTGGTTTCAGCTGCAAGTAAATTGGAGTGGTGGCGGTCGCCAGATTTTGAGTGACTTGTGCGAACGGACTCGGATGCGTGGCATAGTGCTTGCCGCGGCTTCCCCTGCCATAACTTGCTTAGACTCGTATTCGACTCTTTTAACTTGAGCTTGAGCTGTCGTCCCTCTGGACTGGCTAACTGATGCACCGCACGCTTCTCCACCGCCCGCTTCACCGCCCAAACTGGTGGATCAGTATCGGTATCAGTATCAGATACAGTGACAGGAACGGGAACCCAGAAAAGAAACCAAAAACGAGAATTTTTTTGTGACGGTGCAGATAAAAAATATATTTCGCTACTGCCACTTTGAAACAGGTAACAAGCAGCGTGCGGAATAAGAACTGATACCTTAACTAAAATTAAAACTGAGACAAAAGTAATAAGCCTATTTTTCACTTTTAATTTGGGTTAACACTCCTGTATGTTTTTTAATCTATTTTGGTTCCACAAGTGTTTGAATTTTGTATCCCTTTTTTAGTTCTTTATTATAAATGTGTACATACGCTAATAATATATAAACATTTTATTAATGCATTCCAAAATTGAGAAAACAATCGAAAAACTAGTCTGCAGTGATGGAACCGCATGAACAAGGTTTCTACGAGAAGTTAACGATTCATTCAGCTTCAAAACAGAAAGACAAGTTTACGTAAAAACGGAGACACAGACAGACAGGGCTATATCGACTCGGCTGTTGATGCTGATCAATAAAATACATATATGACACTTTATAGAGTCGGTGGATTATTTCACTTCGTTGGAAACTTCTAACTAAAAATATAATAAGCCTACAAAGCTATACAAACAATACAAAAACTAAGATAAAATTAAATACCTAATTTTTTACTTTATAGATTAGTTTGGGTTTTTTTTTTATTTATGGGTTCGAAAATGAGCAAGAGACGCTTATTTTTTCTTCCCTTATACATATGTACATTAGCATGTACATTTTTGGATTGCACTAAGTTATAACACACTTATACCTGGTATTAAAAACACCTGTCATTGTATAACAATGGGTTCCGAACAATTAAAATACAAATCGGCCAATTCAGAATGCAACGTCTGTATTTATAATTTTCTTAAGACAGAACATTCCGACACTCAAAAATAAAAAGGCAAAAACAGCTGACCGTTCAGCAATAATTGGCAATCAAAACAGGAAGTCATGTGTAAACAAACGCAGTAAATATTATTATAAGGCCAAATATTTATTTTCCCAATGAAGACAAATGTAAATGTAAATGTAAACTTGGGAGAAGGAAACAAAATAAAAATGTAGTAAACGTTTATTTATTTAGAAATGTTATTACCTTGTCTTTTAATAATATCATTTTACTACTTCCATATAAAAACAAGTAGGAAAGTTACAAATTAGTTTAACCAACTATGAGATTTCCAGTATCCAAAACATTGTGGGTAAAATTAAAAGGAACATGACATGACCTGTTCTACGTTTTTGCAATACATGATGGAGCGAAGGTAAAGTTAAATCGGCGCGAAACGGCCCACTTTTCAAAAACAAAAATTTAAGGCAAAACGGCTAAAGTTAGTTTACTGAATTAAATATTATATAACACAACGTTTGAAAATTATTATTATTTTTTTTTTATCCTTGTATTAAAAAATATTTAGATTAACGAGTAGTAGGGAAAATCCATAGGACCCATAACTGTCCATAAACAAAATCAAAACACTACAATGCATTAGTTAAAGGATAAGTGTCCCGAGGTACTCATGTGGAGCATTTATTGTTAAAAATGTTCCCCGTTTTGTTATCAAAATTTTAAGTAAAAAAAAAAAAATTTTAAATTTTAAACAAGGTCGACGTAAGTACCTGTAGGATTAGTTTAAAAAGTAATTAGTGCCAATTTTTAAACCAATTGATTGAGTAGATTTTGAGTTATCGTGTACACCGATTTTCAAAATGGCATTTTTTAGGAGAGCTTTAAACTTTGTGATACTCATACATTGAACACCAAACGACCTTCGTTCAACTCTGCATAACTTTGTCAAATTTGCTATGCTCGATGTAAAACTTGGACACAATATCCTTTAAATATTAAGCCTTTCCCCTTAACGCGAATGTTACAGTACATTTTTTTAAGCATTGTCTTTCTGGCAAGTGTATGTCTCCATTACGCTCCTGCTCACGACCATCGGCCGAGTGTGTGCATATGTGGTATGCACTTTGGATCTCTGTTCGCTATTTACTATGCTTTGTGTTTATTATTTATTTACTTTTCTTCGTACATATTTAGATACGTACATACGTGAGTAGTTGCCTATTTTTTCCGTCAGATGCTGATAAGCATGTCTAACGGGTGAATACTTGCAAAGAAATCGCAGCGTAACTTGTATATTATCACCGTTATTCATGTGAATTATGTGTTTGTGTGGGGTAGAGGACAATGCAATTAAACCAGTTTAACGGGACTCGCACAAGCACAAACACAAGTAAATAGCGGGTGTGGAACGAAAGAACACAGAAGAGGAGACAAGCAAACTGCCGTTTTAAAAGCTTTAGCGGAGAGCCGCGCAAAAAACTAAACAAACCACAACAAAAAGAAACTTGTTTGTCCAGTTTGTTCAGAGAGAATGTGTGCAATAAGCAAAAACAAACAAATTTTGGGAGAAATTCCACTTTCGTCCGGCTTTGATTTGTTTTTGTTGCTGGGGCGTCAGCAAGACGTCCCTCTCTCTGTCACTGTCTCGCTTACACATACATATACGAACACCCGCACAAAACCAACAACGAAAGAATGTCCGACAGAATTTTCAATCTCCTGAATTATGTAAATATTATATTTTTGGGCATTTCGTCCTTTTGTTTACTGTTGAGCGACCAACTTACACATGGTTTTAAGGCTTTCTTATTCCTTTCTTGGACGATTTCCACTTGTTTTGATTTTGGCCACTGCAAATTTTGCCGGATATATTCGGTGTCTTTCTTCCGATGTGTGTACAACGCCTAGTAACTGCTGCCGACTGTAATTATGCGCAACTAAGCTAATTTTTTGACTTAATGTGTAAGTGGAAAAAAAATTAAAAGTGTTTGCTTTGGGATCCGAAACTAGAGATGGCAGATTTGCGACGTGACCAAAGTGTCTTGCCAGCGATGATTTGACCACGACCAGAAATCACTGCAAACTATCGCACGAACTATCGATAAATGATAATGGTAAACTAATTATTTTACGATTAATAGGGTCTTCCCACAGAGCTTGCATCTGCATTCACCGTCCGTTGAACAAACGGTCCATAAGGTTTGGCCGTTCCTAAATTTTTCATTATATCATTATATCATCCGTTATGCATCTAAATTTAACGCGCTTTTGTTGGTGATGGTTAAACATTTTTTCGGTGCAACACTGATTTCTTCTTCGCAGTGAAAACCATTCCACTGCGAAAATGTAAACAACGATGGCGAGGAACGATTGAAATATGGAATTGAAAATGTGGCGCCAAAGCTACAGGTATGCCCTTGTTGGTGTTTTCTTGTACAGTCTTGCTTTAAAATGTCCCCAATTGCTACTATTAAATATAAACCGCCTACCTCTGAGCCTATACCACCATACACACTCATTTGCTTATGAGTAGAGAAAAATCATGAAAAAAAAATCAAATTCCCCGTCATCTAAATAATTTTAAGTTAGTGCTGATAAAATCTGACGCAGTCTGTGGTTTTGCTGTTGTTAAACAGCGTAAATAGTTGATAAACTATTCATTTTACACCCACATCTGCCGCTCCTGCCATCTTTGTTTAAGTTTTAAGTGTGGCACAGCTGATCGAAAGGCTGTACTCGGCTGTCGGATGCAGATGTAGCTCTGTGGGAACACGAGTTTCACATCTGCGAAAAATCCCAACTGTTTCACGCAGATGCACTGAGTGGGAAGACAGTGTTACTGTGTGTCATAAGGTTACTCGCGATTTTCGTTTATGTTAGTACTTTGGTATTAGGGTCTTACCACAGAGATCCATGCACCATCCGTTGCCCAGTAGGTATACGGTTTTGTCGTTCCGAAATTTCTCATTTTGTTCTTCTTCAAATTTTGGTGGTGTTGTTTTGCTAATAGATAGGCGATAGTTTTTCGGTGCAACTCCGGTTTACTTTTCTTGTCAATGAAAGGGCATTCACAACAAAAATGTAAACAAAGGCAAGGAACAATTGAAATATAGAAGGTGCTAAAGTAGAAGATATATTAAAGAAAAACTTTTCGTTCTCCAGTATATTCTTTTGCTAATTGCTACTATTTAAAACAAAAGAAATAGATTTTGTGAGCTTCTACCACCTTTCACACATTTTTTGGGGCATTTCCTCATTGTTAAAGAAAAAGAAAAAAAATTCCTAGTAATCTAATTCATTTTAACTTAGTTTTAACAAAATCTGCATCACTCTGCTGTTTGCCTGTTTTCAAGCAGTCAAGATAGTTGGCCAACTCAACCTTCTTTGTTAATGTTCTGGATGAGTCACAACTGATCGTCCAGCTGTTATCAGATGGTGGATTGAGCTCTGTGGGCATCGGAGTTTCACGTCTGCAAAAAATCTGTTTCACAAGGATGGACTGTATGGGAAAACAGTGTATAGCAACGTGTTGGACCAGTAATTTATTGGCATAGCAGCTTCAAATACTTAATGATGATCGAGAAGAATAAATATGATATCCATGAATTTCGAATGGGGTTTTGTTTAAAATTTAGTGATCGATTATATTAAGTCGTTCCTTTTCCGGCTATCGCTGATATACATATGTTTTTAGAAATTTGGTCATACAATCGTGTAAAGAATACCCTAAGTATGATATTAGTAATGATCCTAGTTATTTAAAGTTTAGAAGCATGTTAATTCGATGTAATGATTTTCATCATGACATATTAATAAATATATCATAACTCTATTTTAAAATCGCGAATTTTATTAAGGCCACTGCAAATTTTTAAATACGACCCATTAATACTTGAATTACGCCTTTCTTTACGGATTAAAAGAATTTGTTAATGGACTTTATGTTTTTCGTAGCTTTCTTTTTAAGTAGCTTCATTTGAATTTAATTAGAAAAATATAATTTAAATCGCGCGCTTCCTTTTGGGACCACGGAAAATCCAAACCATGCAATGGGGAAAGGCGTTAGCATTTTATTAAATGAGCGAATTCGGCTACACTGCCGCTAAGAAGTCAAAATCAACAATTAATTTTGCATTTGTCGTTTCGACCTTCCGCTCTTTTACTGCATTCGGAGCGCGGTATTCACTTCCCTTCGATTTCCGGTCGCACGGATTGCAAGGGTCCTACGACGAATTCACCGAATTCGACGGTCCGTCCCCACAAGAGCAGAGTTCCCCATGCACATGAAATCCCACAAGTGAATCGGATCGAATCGAGTCGAGTCAAGTCGAATCGAAAGAGTCGCGTGCGTGATTTGGACTGGATTATATAGCCGCCATATAATCGGCCGACATGAGCGGAACTGAAGACTACGACGAGTACAAGTACTACGTCGAGAAGTTCTACGTACTGCCGCTGGAGCTTAAGAATGATATTATCTACTGCCAGCGTGCAATGCGCGATTTCCTCAAGGTTCACACGGTGAGTGGTGTCGCAATTTCGTCGTGGAATGTGGAAAAGGGTAGTGGAGGAGGGGTAATGGGTCCCATTGACTAGCGAATAATTATTTGATCAAGTCCTTTGTCTTTCTCTCTGCTCTATCCCTCAGTTGGTCTCGGAGGTCTTCAAGGAGCAAGCAGATGCGGTAAGTTATAAACACGAGAGGATACCTCTCTCCTTCTGGCTATCTCTTTCTATCTGTCCATTGTTTTCGGCCCCGGACTGGTCTGCCCGAGCCCCAGCTCAATGGGGAGATCTTTAATATTTCTGTGAACATTTTGGGTCAGGTGTTCTCTTTCCCGCATTCAGAATTGCGAAGTCTTCGCTATGCATACATGTGTACATACATACATTAATTAAGAATCTACATTGTATTAAAATACTTTCATATGTATGATGTACATATGGCAACTCTCTGATGTCGAACTCGACATTTTTATGTATTCAAAGTAAAAAAAAAAAAAAAACTCATACCAAGACTATTTTAATTTCACAAAATTTGAAACTTATACCTATGTACATATGTAGGTCTTGGTTAGCACTATAATTGGTACTAAGATCTTTTTTGGGCAATGGTTCGATTTCAAGATAATTACAGTCCCTCAGTTATTAAGCTATCTGAATGAAACTTTGCATATACATACATATGTATGCATGTAGACTTCTGACTCCCCTCACTGCTATGTATGGTGGAACGGGCCGGATCGGACGACTATATCATAAAGCTGCCATATAAATGATTGACAAATTTTTAAAAAAAAAAAGTTATAACATCGTTGAATTTTCATCATTTTTGAGGTATGGCCATTTTTTATTATTTTAAAATTTTAATTTTATAAAAATCGGACGACTTTATCATATAGCTGCCATAGAAACGATCGGTAGATGTAGAGAAAATGTAAAGCTGCTAGTGTAAAACTTATTATGTTAGATAATTCAAATCTAGAATAAAGTTATTTCATACGATTAAACTTTTTTTAGGATCCCGTGCAGATGCGCCGCATCTTGGACGAGTTGGAGGATGAGGTGTTCGAAATCAACGCCGAGCACCAGTTCCTGATGCTTCGCCTGAACGACGATCTGGATGAATTCCACCGAAAGCTGATGGAGAACAACATTGCCAGTGTTCCGGCAGTGATCAATGAGTTTGTTTCAAACCAGATAGTGCCCTTAATCGCTGATGCTAGCTATCAAATCAGTCCGCACTCTGTTGTGAGTCGCGCCAATGAAGAGATGCTCATCCGAAAGCATTTCCTGCTCAGTCAGGACGACGAGGCAGGTGTGCCGCCCCTGAAGCTGAGCGAACTTGATGAAAACATCCCTCTCATGTTAGCGCCTCCCGTTTTGGGCCTGGGACAGCAAATAGCAGCGGCTCGTGGCCCGAAGACGTATTGGGCTAAAAGGAACGAGGTGGTTCCCCCGCTCCAGTCTCAATCGCAGACGGAACTGACGCACCATTCACTACGTACTAGCAAAAGCGACGCCTTCGAATCGTCGTTATCTGCCAAGAGAAAGAACATACCGTGTACTTCACCGCCGCCCTTAGCTCCCATAACCCCAACGGTAATGGCGTCGCAAATTCAACCATTCGACGCCGTGGCCCAGAGGCCCGCTAACCTCCACTATGCCTTGAAAAGAGCCCGAAAAACCAAGCAACAGCCCCGCTCATTCTGTGACGATGAGGTGATGGAGCTAACTAGTCTAGAAATTAGTCGTTTAAATAAAATCTACAAGGACATCAGGGATCCGTCGTCTCCTCCCCTGCCGCCTGCTCCCCCGAAGATTACAAAAAGTAATGCTGCTGCTGCTCCATCGCAAGTACAATCGAATGCCTTAACCAAGAAATCGACGCCACAGATGGCCGTACAGATGTCGGGAAAGAACTACAAGGCCAGGAACATCGCCAGAAAGTCCTCACCCAATCCGCAATCGAATTCCCAGCTCCAGCCGGCGGGCTCAACATCTGGCAGCTCTGACGATTCTAGCGCCGAATTGCAGCAGGAGCAGAAAAGGTTGTTTGCATCCGCCGCCCAGTGGCGCGATGAGCCGCGGGAGACCCGCATACTTCCGTCGGAGTACGGTCAGGAGTCTTTCCTTGGAATTTTTAGTCTCTACACGCCGGAGGTGGTCAAGAAACTCAATCAGCGACACTCCAAACGCAAGCGTCGGACAGTTCAGAATGCTAGCGGTGTGGATTTTCACTATGGCCAGCAGTTAAGTGCCATGGAGACACTAGTTCTGGGTGTCCGTGGCCACAAAAAGGCCAAGGATAAGCCGGAATTTCTGCTCTCGCCGAAGGAGAAGCGCTTGCAGGCCAAAAGAGCGTACAATCGCAAGAGGTCTGGTTCAACTGGAATCGGAGATGCCCCGTCCGTTGGCGACACATCGTGTCAGCATGGGGAGGCCAGCGCCTCAAAGTGCCGAAAGTGCCGCGAATGCAAGGAATGCAAGCAGCGAGTGGGTGAGTCATTGTGATCTTTTTAATGTGATATTTAAATGACACCCTAACTTTTGTGGGGACCTTAACCTTTGTAGGATCACAGCTAAAGAGCAGGCTAAACTAGCTGAAGATGGCACAAAGAAACGTTTAAATTAGCAATGTTACTCTTCATTGAAACGTTAGGTTTTCATGGAATAATCAATGACAACTAGCAGACTGGCAGACAGGCAAAGCCCTTCTAAAACCAAGATGAGAAACGTTTTTTTTTGCATTTCACTTTTCGTGCCGGTTCTAGGGTCGCTTGAAATTTTGTCCAAAAGCCAGATAGACAGAGACGGCGCTCTAGAGTCAACCTTTCTCCTATAGGTAGTATATGTTCACACGTTTTCTCAACTGTTCTAGATCTTTGCGGAGCCATACGCACTTGCTTGATCTGTGTACACTCAGTTTTACGTTTTAATTTTGCGCTTACAGAAAAAGTTCCTGCATATGGGAATTCAAATGTACGGTCGTTATGCACCTTGTTATTATAAGATCTTTGTGTCAGAGGCATAATTTTAGAATTTTCGTTCGGAAACGTCCTTGCAATGATATTTAGTAACAATTGTTTAATTTTTATCTTTCCAGAAAGGGAGCCGATAGTGTTCTGTCAGATTTGCTTGGGATTTTACCACATTGAATGCCATGAGCATCCCAAAAGTCGCAACCAGATCCAAGTCCAGAGCACCCGCTGTCCGCCGTGTTTGCGGGAGCAAGCTGAAAAATTGCGGGAAGGAAAGTGAGCAGGCTCAGGATCCCTATGTATTTAGCTCGTATTCCTATCGTACGTGGGTAGTTTTATAGTCATAAGTTGTTAGATGAATGCGTCATCAATCCAAAAATGGTCAGGAGGCAGAGGCATTTGTGAAAAGCCGGCCTTCGCTTTGTTTCGTTTAATTTTTTTTTTTTTTTTTTTTGTTAAGAGCAAGAGCAAATCAATACCTTTATTTCTTCTTCTATATTTTATATCTTTTCATTAAAACCTCTTATTTAAGTATGTGAATGAAAGTGCATACGGAAAAATGATTTAATAAATATATGCATACATACATACATATGTACATAATATTTTCTTTCTAGGGGAACTGGGTTTCTGGGTTCGCTGGTAGCCTTTTGAACCATATACGGAACTGATTTACATACAGATGGTTATATGTAATTGCGATTATCACATTAAAGTTATAGATCTTATCCAATAAAAGTTCTTAAAAAACTAAGCATAACCTGGGCATAAGTCGGTGTTCTGTTCATAAATCCGCATGAATTACCTTTATAGCTGAATATTGCAGGAGATGGCAATATAAAATATTAATATTAATTTAAAAAAAATGTATTGGAATAGTTTCGTAGAATAATACAAAATTAGGCTGTGAAGCATTTTGTATCTCGAGATAAACCAAAGCATAGCTTTCTCAAGTATTTATTTTGATTTAATTGCTCATATTTACACAACGTTATTGCTTAAATTATGGGACGAATACTCAAGAATTGCTGGAAAACGAGCCAACTCTTAGTATTGAAGGGTAAATATTGCATTTCGTTTTTATGAGTATTAAAAAAATGTATATATGTACATCGCAGGCGAGGATTATTGCACTATTCTAGTCGCGAATCCGCATCTGAATAAGCGGGAACACCACTGCTAGTAGGGGCAACAGGGGGAGGGTGAGGAGTCTTCTGGCCCCATTGCACAAGTCGCCCTGGCAAAAGCACATATAGACCTTTTTGTAATTGTATATGGTGTCTGCACAGCGGTCCATGTTGTCATCTGGACCACGCTGAACGCACATCCGCTGAATGGCCAGGTCGTAGTCGTCAATGGCGTAGGTGCCTCCGCCCTCGATCACCTTGCCGCACCATCCGCTGGCGCAGGGAATCGCCGACAGTCCTGGTTCGTTCTCCACATCCGTTGCGTTGAAGGTGAAGGGATCCTTGCAGCTGCCCAACTCCCCGCGCGATCGGCATTGGTAACAACGGCGCAGAAGTCCTAAAATAATATTAATCCATTATTATAATATATGTGTCATATTAAAGACAAGTTTAAAAATCTATTAAGCATTGGAAAAGCTTAAAACTTGCTTACATACGTACATGCATGCATACTTACATATGTAACTTAGTAGCTAGCTGAGTGATACCTTTCAGATAAAAGTCACAATTTCTCATAAACCAAAAATCAGTATGGGAATAAAATTTCTTACATATAAAGTTATTTCATCCATTTAAGTTCGTTAAAACTTAAAACATATATATAACGTAAATATATAACCACTAGCTTTGCCTGACATGGTCAAGAAAAAATCACAAGCAGAAAGAATATAAAGGCCGTTCAATATATGTATGTAAGTCACTTGTATTATTTATATCTTTGCAGGGTATTATAATTTAGTCAGAAGTTTGCAACGCAGTGAAGGAGACATTTCCGACCCTATAAAGTATATATATTTGTGATCAGCATCAACAGCCGAGTCGATCTAGCCATGTCCGTCTGTCCATCTGTCTGTTGTTTCTACGCAAACTAGTCCCTCTGTTTTAAAGCTATCTGAATAACTTTGCATACAATCTTCTAAATACTATTTCTGCTATATGTATAAGTCTGAACGGGCCGGCTATATAGAAATGATCGAAAATGAAAATTTGTAGAAAAAACCAACAACATAAATATGTATTATTTCCGGATTTCGATCGGGAAGTAAATAGAAAACTAGAGAGGAAGTTAACTTCGGAAGGCCGAAGTTTGTATACCCTTGCATTTTGCAATTGGATTATTAAGAATCGAACCATTCTGGTCAAACTAATATGAAAAATATATAAAAGCTGCATGTATACCATAAATAGCATATAATAATTTGGTTTTGATAAAATTACAAAAAAAAGTTTTATCGTATAAAATAACTGTATTGTAGATTTGAAATATGTTCGATTTTCATAAAATTAAAACCGAAATTCTAAAATAATAAAAAACCTTTTATCTCCCAGTAGATAAAAATACGTTGATAAACACCAAAATTAGTTTGTTAAAACATTTTTTTTTAGTTTCATCAAAACCAAATTATTATATGTATGCTATGTACAACTTTTTTATATGTACTTCCTGTTATTTTTTTTTTCTATTAATTTCCTATAATGCAAGGGTATTTCTTGTTTTTTTTTTTATGGAAAAGGTCGGTAATCGTTTAACTTTTAGATTTAAACTACAATAAACATCTCATAAAAAAAGACGACTTAAAAGTGGGAAAGTTTCCTTTTCATTGGTGTCGGACAAATAGGAAAAATATACCGTAACTCAAATTAGTGGTCATAAAAAGAGGCATCAACAATTTCCTAGGTAATAATCGCACTTTAGTTAACTTTCCCGATTTTTAACAGGTAAAAATGAAAATTAACACACACACACACACACATGCAACTGAAACAAAAGACATCAACGGGAAAACGAACTCGTTGGCACTTGCATTCAAAATAACTTACCGTCGATTTGTACCACTCCAGTGAGAAATATCACAGCCAGGCAAAAGCTAGTGGACTGCATGTCCAAGAATATGAGTAACAAAATGGGGGTATTATGAGCAATATTACTAAAATATATAAAAATTAAACCCAAGGCCAGTGTGACCGCAGGTTGACCATTTAAATATACCAGCGAGCTCAATAAATACAGTGCTGCCAGATGCAAAATTGAATTTCTTCTTAAAAAATCTCAAGAAACTTTAATTTTACCCAAAGCACGGTATCGAGAGGGTAAAACAGCGGCTCAGACGGCGGTTTGTGTGCGCTGTTTTAAAGGCCTGTATCGAGACGCGAAATCAAAATACTAGAAAATTGCATGGCGTTAGGAGATTATACGAGGGCTCATGAGCAATGATGTGCGGAAAAGTGTAATTTGGGCAATCAGAGAACAGAAACAGTTAATTTAATTAAATTGCACAAAATGATAAATTGGGGAACGTCAAAGCCTAATGGCACATTCGTTCAACGGATGGACGATGCAGATGCAGGCTCTGTGGAAAGACACTATTAGAGAACTCTAGTCACAGTGGCTTTTCAGTTATTCAGTCGATATTTTCAGCAACCTTGGATTCGCTAAATGACTGAAAATATCATATAAGCTGTTTATAGTTTCAGATATTCTTAGTCATTCGATCATTTAGTCGCCAAGGGAATACCCAAATTAACTGTTTGTAACGAAACTAAAAATTATTAAAAAGTTTATTTCTGTTGGGCTGCTCATCTCTAGCTCGCATGCAGCCCTGCGGTATTTTTTGGCCAGCCACTGCAGTGTTACCACACTGGCGGTATGAATCGCGTGTGTACACACTGTGCCTGATTCGTCGTACAAAATAACTCATTTCATAGCGAAAAACTCATTATTCGTGTGCCTCAACAACGTCTGTACATATTTTTGTTATTTTTTTTTTGCTGAGATCGAAAACACTAGCGAAGAGACGTGCGTGGAAAACGTTGGGCCGCGAGTTTTCACCGGAGAGCGACGAGTGTGAAAAACTGCGTACGTACAAAAGGAAAAAAGTGGGCACCAAGAAGGCAACAAAATGTGATGGAAGAATAGAGAAAGAGAGGGGGAATTCCGCAGCTGTGCGTCGTAACTGAAACAACAAAAAGCGGGCCAAGGAGTGGTAGCGGGATTGCAGTGCAGAGTGCATGCGCTATAAACAAATAAATTCATTTAAATAGACATATAATCATTCGCGACGCTGGCAGCGAAGCCGGCAGCGCAGTCGACACCTTGCAACCGTCACCGTCTGTCTCGCTTCTTCGCGAGTGCTTTTGTTTTTGTTTGTTTGCTAACTTTTTCATTTCGCCATCTCACCTTCTTCCTCTCTCTCATCAGCCTCCCACATCCTCACTTGGAATTGGACCAGGAAGCGAGCGTTCCAATAGGAGCAGTCCAACGCAGCTATAGCAACAACAACACCATGGCTCTGGACAGTGGGACGCAGACAAATGCGCTGACCTCATCGTTTACCAATAAGAAGAAGGATGTCGCCACGGAAAAGGAAAATCTATGGTAAGTCAACCACGTCCAAGAAATAAAACAAAAATGCGCTAAATTCAAAATGTTACTTTTGTAATGCAAAGAGGAGTGTAGTTTTAGTGTAGGTTTTCAATGCAATCTTTTGCTTAGATTATAGCTGTAGAAGAAAAATATATATTATTATTTGCAATGTTTTTTAATGGATTTATTTCTAATCTATTTGTTCACATTATTTTTTTTGAAGTAAAATTACGATTTAGTTGTTCTTTATTATTCTTATTGAAATACAAATATTTTTGTGCTTCTAAATTTTTTTTATTTATAAATTTGTTGTATACCAAATTATTTGTAATTGTTTTCAAACAGCCGGCACCGCCCACTTGCACCTGTCATGTTGTCACACAGTACACCTAAAACAGCTGATTGATTTGATGTATATTTTCCTTGTCTATAACCTCAAATGTTAGTAGTTTCTCCTCCGTTTTTGGTTTTGTTAGATTTATAATTAAACAAAATAGATAAAAAAATAACATTACAAAAAACAGAAAAAACAAGAACAACTGATAAAGAAAGGTAGCGAGAACAATTAAGAGAGAGAGAGAAAGAGAGAGAGGGAGAGAGTCCGAAAAGAGAAACAACATGCGAGAATGATTCACTACTTTGCTTAAAAAAACGAGGGCAGCGGCAGCGCTGCCTACAGCGATAAACTTTTTTCGCATTATTTTATTTAGTTTTGTTGTTGCACACTCACACATGCCTCTACGCACACACACACTTCTTCTCATCTATGAATAAAGCCCAGCTTAATGCGGTGCCCATCAATAATACTACGTCCAATTGGAATTATATCGCCCAATCTGGCAAACTTGGCTTTAAGACGTGGTTGTGTGTGTCTGTTGGTTTCCAACTGGGGTCTCACTGTGCGTTTGTGAGCGATGTTATCATCACTTGAAAATGTCGTTCGGCTTAAATTACACTGGTTAACAGAACTAGGGACATCTGGCAGATAGCAGCTGTTTGCTCTGGTAAACCCGATCGCTATCGCAATTACGTCAGCTGCTTTTTTTTTATCTAAACTAATATCTTAAATGAAAAATGGAAATATGTGTAATATAAAGTTATGCAATATTACTTCAAAAACGAATTAGCCTAATTTAAATTAAAGCCTATTCAAATCCAGAAGGTAGAAAACTAATTGTCAAATAATGTTATGTTCAAGTAACTGCTCTATTGCGTATTTATAATGGCGTGTATTAAACATTAATGTTTATGTTTTAACCGACATTCTATACCTAGACTGTGAGCTTTGATATCGTTTCTTAAATACTCACCGAAGATATATCAGCTTCTTCGGCATTCTTCTATGAAGAAGTATTTTGCTTGTAGCTTAGTGTTTTGGAGCGACAGAAATTTTTGCACATCACATTTCCTCTTTGGAAATTACCGATGTCATTGTTTGTTTTAGCAGATAGTGGCAAAGGATATGGTAATCATTTCCATGAAGCCTTACTCACCATTGACACAGAGTTTTTTGTCTTGTCTATTTATACTTAGATGATTATTTTGTCGCTAAAATTTTTGAATGCTTAAGTTTTTTATTAAGTAAGGCATAGGATCGAGTATTTTAAAGCGGTTCTATTGGTTTAGTTTTATTTTGTTTAAGGTAGTTATACAATTATTTACGCAAACACATAGAAAAACTGCAGACTATCGAACAAATTTTGACTACATTTCTTCAATGAATACATCGTTATCGTCTTCGTTATCGGTTTGTGGTACCGAGGGTTGCGATTGCTGCTGTCTATCGAAGTTATTTTGGATGCGTTCCAGCAGATCAGTGGCCACCAGTGCAAAATCTTCCCACAAGGCATCGTGGGCTTCTGTATCCGTTTCGCCGTGCTTTTCCTCCTCTTCGTAGCGATTATCGCCAGGATCGTCCTCGTCGTTATCGTAAGCGGTATCGTTATCGTTATCTCCGGTTGGCATTCGTTCTTCGTCGAGGTAATCGGCGAGAAGATCGCTCACTTCGTCGAGAATATTGCCATTTTGGCAGAGTTTGGCGGCACACTGCCCATCGATGAGAAGATTCCATAGCGCTTGACAAACTATGTTGGCCAGAAACCAGTCCTCCTGCTCCAGGGACCCACGCAGTAATAGGGACAAAAGTTCCGCTCCTCGCAGTTGGAGAAATGGACCTCGTTGCTCGCCATCGCCTAAGAGGTTCACAAGAACTCCAATGGCACAGGTTCGGAGCTCGTAGTCCTGACCAGCTGCCTGTTTCGTTAATTGCTGCACTATTAGAGATAATCCTCCAGAGCCACAAAAGCGTAGCCTAGCTCTTTCATTCCTCGTTAGATTTCCCAGCACTCTGGCTAACTCCACTTTCGTCGCTGTGGCCTGGCACGTGCCCAGAACCTTTGCCAACGAAGCAGATAGCTCATCAATTAAACTCTGGAGGGATCCCTTTGCCAAGGGCTGAATGGCCGCCTGCTTGTCTTGATAAAAGCATAGGTTGTGTAGGGCTCCCAAGGTGGCGTGCAAAAGCTCCTGTTGCTCCGATGACTAAAAGATATTATTATAAAATTATAATTACATTTCTGCCTTGGAATATTTGGTCCAAAAGCTTACTTTTTTCTTTTCCAACTCGCTACTGGTTGTGCTCAGAAGCTCAAGAAGTACCGAACCCAAGGATCGGACATTACCCAGGCCGGCTCCCACTTCTGGATTCACACTCATATTGGCCACCACTCGTATTAGCTTGATTTGAGCATCCAAGAGGCCAACACTAGTCGGCGAACGATCGTTTAGCTGTTCCAAGACATTCAAAAGATACTCCATGGCCACATCGTTCTGGAAATACTGCAAAAAACATCAATAAATGGTTTATATATTAAAAAAAAACAGTAATTGCATGCCAATTTCACAAGAAAAACTCACCTGAATGCGAGCATTCTCGTGCTTGGCCAGAATATTGCCCAGCATGTAACCCAACCGACTCAGGACCGCCAGAAGGCGTTCACTGCATTGGCCACCAGCACAGGAGGGACCCAGGAGCAAGCCAATCCGGGCGGCGTAGTTGTGCAGCGTTTCACAGCACTCGGAGTCTTCGGAAAGCACGCTAAAAGGATTGAAGATTGCAACAACGAAACTAATTAGAAATCAAAACGCACCTCAGAGTGCGCACTACGTTCGCCTGGACCTCAAGCTCGCCCATAGACACCTCAGCTGCCCGAATAAGATGCGGACATGCCAGCTGCAATTGGAGCTGCAAACGCTGCTGCTGCTGGGAGACATCCGCCAGAGCCCTCATCGCTGCCGATAGCTGGTAAAGAGTGTGCAGCGGTGGACCCTGTAGGCGCGTTGTGGCCCCTGCCTCGTTCAGCATCTGCAGGTGCAGGATCATCAGCTCTACGGCTCCGTGACGAGCTAATCGGGCGACCAGCGTCTGCTGACCCGTCAACTTTTGCGGGCACAGTGGAGCAGATATGGCGGCAAGAGCTGGCGATGTTACTGCCTCAGAAAGTGTATTACCCGCCCCCGAACTCTCCAGACCAATCCAATTGCGGTTTAGTGCATCGTCCCGGTCTTGGGCACTGCTGGCGGTCAGAAAACGTATGCAGCCGTAGGCATAGATGCACGCTTCTGGGTCATCCAAGGGCGAGGCGTGTCCCAAGCCATCGATCAGCAGTTCCAGCACATCGTGTTCATGGAACAAGGCGTCATGCTGTTCGTGTCTGGCCACCTTGAAGATCAGTTTGCAGGCTCCAGTCAGATTACTGCCAGTAACACGAAGCTGTCATGGGATCCATACTGATAAACGATTTGTCATCATCAAAAAATATATGTAGCGAAGCTCACCGACAAAACTACACGGGCCACCGCCAAGAGAACACGCGGTGAACTGCATTCCACTAGTCCATAAAGTCCTCCAAGAATAAAGCCACGCTTAAAGCTGCGCTCCTGTTTTCTCACACGAGTGTAGAGTTCTTGGAGGATCTGCAATATATTTATTCATTTGAGAGTATATACAAGCTAGATCGTTTTGAAGAAGTGGATTATCCATTAACATTGCTAAATATCCACAAATTTGGAAGTTCATTTATACTTACGGCGTTTACGTGCTGCACTGTCTCGTCGCTGCAGTCCTTAAGACCTCTGTGCTGCTTCAGGAGCTCGATTAGGGTCTCTGTGCTGGACTGGCACAGCAGGGCGCCATTCCTAGTGGGCATGGGCGTGGCATGGCCGGAGCCGGATAGGGCCGGCAGTTGGCGCGGCGTGCTTGGCTTTTCGTTCTGCAGATATCGCATACTGAAAAGAGAAAAGAAAAGGAATGACAAGTAACAGATTGTCTCTACCGAATGTGGAACCTACGAAAAGGCGCTAGGTGGCCGTCCTGCCAAGGCGACTTTGCCGTACAAAACCCGACCGGACTCGCGTGGCGTAATCGGTCGCCGGGTACTGACCAGACGAGCACCGCCGGTGGCCATCAGTGGCATTGCTCCCGAAGCTTCTCCCAGAAACATTTTGGCCTCGCTAATGAGCTCCGCTGACGTTTTGCGCCTTCCCAGGCCACTGCCAGAAACCAGGCCCAGTTTATTCAGATTCTGTTCACTGGCATATGGATGGGGATGACGGACGTTATGATGGGGTCTATCCAGCTGTTTGTCCGGTCTCTCTGTTTTCGCTTCCGTTTCCGGCTGTTTCGCCTTCTCCGGAATCTCCTTGGGGCGCGTTTCGCTACGCGAGCGACGTTTTAGCAGCAAACTCATCCTAGGATCAGACAGTTCGCTATTGCAAATGTTAAAACAAAGGCAAGGAATCCGCCAGCTCCGCCAATCTGCTTTAATTGAGAATAATACAGAAATATGAATTGCGATTAAGTCCTGTGACCAGCTGAACCAACACGCCCAACAGATCCAAAAGCACTCCACGAAAGTGTCAGAGTGTTGGCCTGGAAAATGTAGTTTTCGTTTGGCTTTTTCGCGTGCACCATGCCAACGAGGGGGAACCACTCTGCCTTCATCCCCTGCTGGCCACCACCTGTCAAGAGAGCCGCAAGGAGAGGCACGAGTCGGCGGCCACCAGTTAAACACCCACCACTAAATGGAGAACACTAAAATGTACGCTTACCACTGAGGCGCGCACAGTGGGGCGAGGTTAATTTTCCACGGAAATGGGTCAGCGTGCTTGGCTTGTGAACTACAGTAAGGGATGTGGAAGTTAATTGGATTTATAGAAAATGGAAAGAAATTAAATTGGCTCTTAACCCAAATTCGTTGCTACTGATGGGTGTTTAATTTTGTCAAGGACAATAAAAAGAATGTTTCAGATGGGAGCTTTAGTTTTCCCATATAAAGTTGACACAAGAAAATAAACATTTTTAAAATATTAAATCCTATGGAAACCGGGCAGTAAACTTACTTCGAAAAGCTGCAGTTTACATTTTGTTCCAACTGTTTTAGAACTATAAATCACAAATTGTCATACTAATCATGATGCAATTATACAAAGTAGTAGTTGTTTTCACTCCCGGATTAGTATTTTCCTCTATTAAGTATTTGTTAACTTCCGAGCCAAACCGCTCGGAATCTTTGCCATTTGACTGGCGGATTCAGATCCGCAAGACTGGGAATCAATTATTTTAAAATCCAATGAGATCATGTAAATTGCAAATGTTAATTGTATATTATTATCTGAAGTTTTAGGGAAGTAAAATATTTGATTTTTAAATAATTATTTTGTGGTTGCACTTTAAAATCGGTTCGATTCGGCAACTCTATTCTCCATCATTTTGCCACCATAACAGCTGACTGCAATTAAAAATATTTCAAAATGCTTATCTGCGGACTCAAATGCTGTATCCTTGGATTTTATGAATTAAATTACAGCTCGATTAGAAAAATCCGCAAGTGTTATCAAATTCACGGAAAACTAGAACAGGCTTGTATCTAAAATGTTTTCTTTAGATACATCCAATACTATGGGACTCGTTTGCAAAGTAATGAACGGACTGATAAAGTCCTGCCAGAGTATAAAAGGACCTCCAAATAAGGGAATTGTTGATGCAAATGGCTAGGAGAGAACTTAGAAATATTCGACGATACGATAACAAACAATTTCCACATACTTGTGCACCACGGTGTCCTAGTCATAGGCAAATGAGAAGGCACCGCTTTCAATAAAGGAACCGAGCAAAACAAAACAATCAAAGGGAGCTGAAAAAGTGCTCGGCAATCGATATTTATTCCCACAGTCGCTGGAAAAACGCAGGATAAAGGGAGTAACGTTTGGTTGAGAGATGGGCCTGGGACACAGGACCTGGGGTCAATTTGCATGTCCCGCCAGTCCGACTGTCCGGCTGTCCATCACGATGGTATTAGCTGAAATATTTCACGTCAATTGAAAATTATTTAATTGGTCTAATTGAATTGCAGACAGAACTGCGACGTTCGAAAATCGCATGCAAAACCATGTCTAATATTGACGTAGTTCCAAAACACTAAATTAAGCACGAATCGTGGATAAAGTAAAGTGGGAGTGAAAATATGAGAGGCGGTCTTTACACATCCTATAGTTTTTGGTGGAGGAAAGTAAAGCGGTCCGTGAGTTCGGTTTTAGGGCTACGGAAATTAACTTGATGGCGGAATGTTGCGAAAAGAAAATTATGAATGACGGATCTGACCTGATTCCACTTACGTGGGTCAGCGGAAGGGTGCGAACTGAAATGTGTAATTCGAAATTCGTAATCCATGAGTTGCACAGTTTTTTTACCCAAATTCCTGCGAATCTAGGATCATGGAAGACGATTTTTAGTGATGAAATCAGCATTATTCTGAAACCTAGTTGGTGTACTGCTCGGCTGGGCTGGATCACAACTACAATTTCTTTGCTAAATAAGGTATCATTAAGCTATAAATATATTTTTGATCAGCATCAACAGACGAGTTGATCTAGCAGTTTGTCCATTTCTATGCAAACTATTCTCCCAGTTTTCGAGATATGTGAATAAAATTTTGCAGAAAGACTTATTTCTATTGCAGGAAGTAGGGTAAATAAGACAGGCCAGATCGGACGACTATATCGTATAGCTGATCGGGAAATAAACATAAAAAATGTTTTCATTTACGCTGAGACACATTAAATTTTATGAAATCTGACTTTCATATTGCTGTTATACATAGTAACGATCGGTAGATTTATAAAAGAACCTGTGTAAAATACTAAAATTTTGTTACATAAAAATGTTTTACATTCCGTTTGGTTTATTTTTCGAAATCGTTCGATGTTGCCTTCCTTTCTTGTTGCATTTACAAATAACGCAGATGTTACATTAGTTTGCGAAAAAATAATAGGACCAAGCAACGCAGTTGGTTCATGTTTTAAGAAAATGGTGTTGTACTTGGTATTTTTTTTAATATGTATTTTTATTTTATAGTATAGCAATTTCCCTAAGACTGAACAATGCTTTCATTTCATTCACAAAAATGATGCCAGAACTCTCCCGACTCTATCAAAGTGTTCCTTATCTGTTATTTTTGATAAAGGATACACAATTAAATATTAAATGAAGAGGACAGACTCAGTTTCAAAAGTTCAATATCGGCGCGCCGAAGTTTGTATACCCTTGCAGAAATTATTTCATTACATTTTACCTATACTTATTATGT
>JAEIIL010022392.1:0-30961 GCA_018905715.1 Drosophila lini
AACTAAATCATATAGCTGCCATATAAAAGATCGGTAGATGTAGAGAAAATGTAAAGCTGGAAATGTAAAACTGTAACTGTTAAACTGTAAACATAATAAGTAAAGGTAAATGTAATAAAATAATATCTTCGGCGTGCCGAAGTTAGCTTCCTTTCTTGTTTTTAAATAAAATTACAAACTTAATCATAACTGCTTATCTTAATGTGTTAAGAATAGCATTCTTTGTTTTAAAACAAGTTATAATAACATGAATTTGTAACATCAGCTTACATAAGATTTAAGTTATAAAATAAATACCAATCTTGTCCTTGTTTTTTGTTAAGAAATTTAACCTTAACCTGGCTGTAAATAAATAAAGAGAGTCAATGTATATAATACAATATTATATTATGCATTTTCAGGGCCCTGTGGCGGCAAGACGACGGGCCAGTCCCGATTGTGCACCTTCTTCGAGAACCTTGGATGGAAGGTGAGTGTCGTGGGGAAGCAATGCGATGGGGTGGGACCATGGGGGAATTTTGGGGGATCCTGGGGCGATCCTAGTGTAAGTGGTGCCCAAGCAGAGGCGGGCGACGGCGGAAGAGGATGATGAGGAGTAGCGTTACCTTTAGATACTCCCTCCTCTCTTAACATTTCTATTGCCCCCTGAAAACCGAATCAAAGCAATGAGCATGTTAAATATTTTCAGGTATTCCGCGTGCCTGAAACGGCCACTGTTTTACTCAGGTAAATGCTCTATCCACACAATTAATTACACTGAAAAAATATTAAAAAAAAAAAAACTAAAGTAAAAATCAAGCTAAGCGCGGCATTCAAGGCGAAAGGAGCCGCTCAAGGAGGCCGCCACCTGAGTTGGGCCCCGAGTAGCTTTGCCTGCCCATCGTCTTCGGCCTGAGACGATCACCGTATCTATTCAGAAACAGATTAATTCGAGTCTCGTTGCCGAATAACTCCTTTTGCCTAGTGAATACCAATAGATACTCCACGAACCGATGCTAATCCCCAATCTCCGTCTTTCTCTCTATTTCTTCCCCCACACATCCGAACTCTAGTGGCGGCGTGAAGTTTTCCGACCTGACCGAGAAAGAGGGTAAGTAGAGAAAGAGGTGCTGCTACCGAACGGAAGAACAGGGAGATTAAGTTGGCTAGGAGCGGAGCAGAGGAGTGAGGAGTCTTACATTGCAAGCATTTTCCGAGCGAGAGGCACACACTGTCAAGTTCGGGGCAGAGGCTGTGTGCGGTTTCTCGAAACAACGAAAATAAATCAAAATATTTACTTTCCGAGGAGAGAGAGACGACCAACCACAAAGAATCCCTATACTATACATGCTAGGGGTATTTTTAAAATCGGCAAGTGCGACAGCCGCCATTCTATATAGATAGTATAGATGAGTATATCTAGTGTATATCTCTGAGTATATATAGTCAGCCGACGGCCCCCGCCAAAGTCACGTCTTCAATGAAACCTTACGTAATGCCGTTGGACATGGTACGATTCGAATTCCTACTCGATATCCTGATTGCGTGACTCGAGGCCATTTCACTTGCAGTTGTCTTCCTTTTAACTCGCGCAAACAATTTGTCAATTATGGTTATTAATGGATTCGCCAACTCGCGGCGCAGGGGGTTGCCAAGAGCAGGGGCTGTCTTTAGATTGCCGAAAGCGCTGGCCGATAAGATATATAGATAAGGAGGTGGCCAGTTCTGATCACATGTCTGTCGATTTCCTGTCGCAATTCCTTGCAAAGCCTGGGCTGTAGGACAAACGGAGGTCTCTATGAGTCACTTGACGACGACTGCGGGCGACCAGGGGGAGCTGAAACCTTTGGCCAGGGCTAATCTAATACCCACTCACACCAAACCAAACCAAAACAACCAACCAACCACACGCCACCACACTCACAGACCCGCCCACGCCAACCACGTTCGTTTACAAAGATCTGCCCTTCGCCGCTCCGGAGCACAGTCTCATCGATCTAACCGCATCCTGTCCGCGCTGCTTGGCCAAGGCTGCATCCCGGCCGAATGGCAGCGAAGGTGAGTTGCGACACAAAGGAGCCACAGATCGGTTGTTAAATATATATCCTTCTGTTTTGCAAAACTGCGCCAACCGCTCTAATCGAACCGAACTGAGTACCCAGTCCAAGTCCAGTCTCCTGCTGTTTTTAACCTGCGTCCTTGAGCTGCTTTATTATTATTTCAAATTCAAAGTGCATTTTGTCAACCCGGCACCGGCAAAGTCTTGGAACAGACCCCGTCACCGGCTGTCACACGTATCTTTGCTTTGTGTTCCGTCCCTAAAAGACTTGACATTTCACCAAACAGACAAACAGACACAGCTCTCTCCCTCTTTAACAACTCCTATAAAGTGTATGTGATGTGTGTGTGTTTTTGTTCTCTGTTTGTTCTGGCTTCTTTACTATGATTTATGTGCCTCGTCCATCTAACAACACTTGTGTACATCTATTCTACCTAACAGATAATATATATTTGCTCATTTCAATAACAATATTTCACGCCAAGCCTCTGCAATTCGTCGTTAGTCGCTACACTTTCAGCAAATTTAAATGGGACGTTTAAATTTAGCCAGCCGCAGCATATGTTATGAGCAAAAAGGCGAATATATATCTTGGTCATTGGTCTGGTGGGGCCTGTCCCGTTAAACACGTGTGTGGGATGGTATCTGGACAATAGACACCCAAGAGATGGAATTGTTGGGCGGGATCTTTGAAAAACAAAAACACTATTAAATTTATTTATTTTTATTATTTTGATTCGTAGTTATAAGAACAGGGAAGAGCTTATAAGAACAGTTAAGATTACTCCACTGACACATTGTTGGGAGTTAAAAGCAGCAAATAGTTTTCCGTCAGAAGGTTTTCTTATAGAAACAGTTAGATCACGAACGCATTAGTTGGGAATTATTAATTCGATAAAAATGATTTAATCAGTTTTTTTTCATTTAATAAATAGATAATAAAAATAATTTTTTTATTGTCAAATAATCTTTTTAATTTGCTAAAGCTAATAATTTCCAAAATTAGCTCAATTTGTCGTAAACCTAATTCTTTATAAAAAAAAAATACCACTTTTAAGCTCTTCAGATTTAAATAGCTGAGATTATACAGTTTTCCTTACCTTGCAGCCACTGTAAATGCCAAATACATATTATTCTCGACCAGTCAGTCAGCCATGGCCACATGGCAGTTTCCCAGCTAAAAGCCATTTTCGTTTTCAGTTCGGCATTATATTTATTTCTATGGTATTTATCCTATGTGCTGACCTGACTCTCAGACTGGCTAATTAAATGTGTGTATTATGGGACGAATATAATGTGAAATGTATCATCGCGTCACGTGTGCTCGTGATGCTGACGCGAGTTCGACATCCGCTTCCCAAGCCTGCCCCCTTCTCGATCGAGAGGCCCCCATCGAAGCCCCCTCCGACTTTTGTTTACTCTCTCTTCGCAGTTGGACGTTAAATGCCGCTCCATTCAATTACTTTTGCTGTGCTGGGTTCTCCTACACAGTTGGGATTGAAATAATAGGAGTAATATCGAAAATGAGTTTGGTTTACTAATTACTTTAAAATTAATTAATTATTAAATCCTTTGGTTTTGTAAACTGTAAATATAAATATATATTATTAATAATAATATTAATTATTTAAATATGTCAGTGGAGCAGGGATTTATTTTGTTTGAAACCTTAAAAAATGTTTAAATATTGTTTAAGAGTAATGGTATTCAGTTAAGTTGAAATATTTATTGAAAATTGTAAGCAAAACCAATATTTTCCT
This sequence comes from Drosophila lini, assembly GCA_018905715.1. Lineage (NCBI taxonomy): Eukaryota > Metazoa > Arthropoda > Insecta > Diptera > Drosophilidae > Drosophila > Drosophila lini. Next base: position 3,799 of record JAEIIL010022392.1, read on the forward strand.
TATTGTTAATTCAAGTTTACTTTAACAATTAAATATTTTAAGGAAAAACACAATAGCTTTCTTAAATTACAAGCAAAAATAACCTTGTGAAATTACCTCTAGGGTTATTTTCGTTAATTTCGCATATTCATGTTAATGCTAATATTTCAACCGCAGCTGTGTTTGTGTGCGATAGTTGTACACAGATCCATACACATATATCACATACATATAGGAACATTTGATAGATAATGTATATGAAGAAAAGGGGGCTGGACGGGACAGGTGGGTGGTGTAGGGAGGCGTTTGTCACAAGTCTTGCCAAAGAATTCTCGTTTGAACTCGTTATCGTCGCTCGGCTGTCTGTCTGTCTGCCAGTTTTGTTGGTGGTCCGTCCTCCTTGCTCGATTGATTTCCCCAAATTGATTGCTAAACGATTTTATTTTGTTCTTTCTTAGTTTTTTGCCTGTTGATTTGGTCCCAGCCCTGCCTTTCGCCCTTCATTTACCTTCTTTTTTTGTTGAATTTATATTTATATATATTTGTAAGTTACCCATCCAACTCCTTCATTAGGCAAATCTTTTGCTTATGCAAATTAACTTGGCTTATTATACATGTATGTTTGTATGTGGAAAAAGAACCTCCTAATCTGCATATATTTTTATTATCTCGAGTCCATTAAAGGTTGGCTGGGCAATCACACACAATCGCCAGAACAACACACAACTAGCATACCTACCTCAGCTCTAAGACAATCATCCAGATATTTTAGTGCACAGGGAAAAATACATAATTACTATACTAAAAACAGCGCCGTTTTAGTCAACATTTTTTAAAGGGAAGTTTGCAAATATAAAGGGTACTGAATTATACATACTACAATATAATAGGGTATAAGTTATATATACATTATTAAAAAACATAATGGGATAAGATATTCATTCCACTCCTCTATAATTCTCAATCGTGAACTTTTCACTCAACGAAAGTAGTTCGAACTTATTAATGAATCGTTCTTGACTTTCAAAGACGTCCTAAGGAGGAATCCCCGAAAAATAGGTTTATTTAAAAAGGAAAAAATGTAGATTTAATTTATTGAAGAACCAAGTTATTTAATATTTCCAGTGTACCGATTTCCATTGTCTAATGCGCAATAGCTGGTGAAATTGCAAATACGCGTACACTCGCTTACATACAATCTTGGGGCTTTTTTGTTTTCATTATATTTTCTCTTGCATCATCGTTGCTAATTGAATTAGAACAAAAACCGAAGCAAAAACACAGAATAAAAAAATAAAAAAGGCATCGGTAAACAATGGCAAACATTCCAACGACGCGTCCCACAAATCGATCCATTTCACCTGTCACACGATGCGGCGAGTCAAGTTCAATGCAATTGCAGCACAAATTGCAATTGAAATTGCACCCAATAAAAAGGCACAAGCTAATGCGTAAACAAAGGCAGCAGCAGTGCATTTTTTGTATGCTTTTTTCCGCAATTGCACGCGACTGAGAATAGCAACAAGTGTTGTTGCGTCGCTCCCCCAAAATGCACCTGACTCCAACCATAGACACTGAACCCACCTGACATTGCCTTTCACTTCATAACAACTACAGAGGAACTTGTCTTAGTGAACTGAAAAAAAGACTTAATAGACAATTTTTCTGGCAAATTTATTTGTTCAACATGTTCCTAGCAACATTTCCGCAACATGTTTCTAGCAACGGTTGGCTTCAATTGTCAACATTTTCTTCCGCCATGTGCCCTTTTTCATTGATATTTTTTTTTTCTTTTTGCACTGGACATTTCACACTTGACTATACCTTTCCTACAAGTCCATTTAAAATTAGTCTGATTTCTTTTTAAAAAATGTTTGCGAAAAGCTTCCATTTTTGCTGACAAAGTCAAATTAAAGCGGATTAATTTGAACAAAAAGCTGTTTCTTTTCCGGAAACTTGTGTGTTCAGATTGCTGACTGTGAAATATAACTTTTCCAAAAAAATATATAATTTGTATGGGATGCATTTGTGAATATACCTTTAAATTATCGAAAAGGAAACTGCTAATTCTGCAGCTCATTCTTTTTAGTTTTATTAAATCACTCCACTCAGCTTTTATATTTAATATTAAAGCCAATATAGGTTATCTTTAGTTACTTAAAAAGATTAGTAACTGCTCGAGAACGTTCACTGTGCTCGTTATAAATAAGTGTGCGGTTATGAAATATAGAAAGCTTATCGCTAATGATGGCGGCTGCCGGTGACTCCCTGTCTCTGGGAATAAAACCCCCTCGTCGCCGCTTGAATCAGCTGAGGCTGTGTGTGGCGCAGTGGAAGATTACTATTAAGTTACTTGTTTCAACTGCTTTGGCTTGATGACGACTTTCGAGGCGCTAGATTTAGGGAATAGAATGTAAGGAAAACATTTCACATGAAAAGCGAAATAAAAATAAGCGTTTATAAATAGAGGCATTCGCTCACAGCATTTTCCGGTAAATATTTTGGTTGAATTGGACATTTTCAAGCTATTAAAGGACAGGAAATGCCAGAATTGAACGAAAAGCAAATAGATAAATTACCAGCAAACCCAAATTGGAAGTTAAACTTCATTAATTAAGCTAAACAACTAATTTGTAGGTATTTTATTTAGGCAATTTAAAAGCAAATCTAAAGTCAAAGGTTTCTATTATGAATTCCGTATTTTCATTCTACGAACAACGAGCTTTATGTTTGTCTTATTTATTTAAGCTTCAGAAAACTACTAAACCAGACCAGAAATATGACTGCAAATAACCGCTTTCCAAATGAATAAAATCATTGAAATCTAATTGAGAGTGAGGAGGAAGGCAGGCGCAAAAGTCACATTGTCATTCCATCCATTGAAACAGTAACATCTGGGAGCAGATGAGCACTTTAACCTCCAGCTGATTAGGAACTGTTTATGGGGAAACAAAAAATAAAGCATTTCCATCCCCGTTGACAACAACAAGTTGATTGAACTGAACTGTGTTAAATTCGATTCGTGCGCCCGCCACTCAGTCACTCATTCCATCGACTCAAATTCAGATTAGGTTTCATCGCCTCGACTTGACATCGCTGAACTCGCAGAACTGGATACTGGCCATCGTCCATCAACAGCACTGTCATCCCACTTCAATCAGAGCCCAAGTCCAATTAATTCTCTTACAATTCGATGCCCACAGTGTTAAATTTCCTTCGATTCGAATTTGCTTGCAATTGTATTTCGATTTCTATTTGTTTTGATAGTAAATAAACCCACATAAAAAACACAAACCAACGCAATGAGAGAGTCCAAAGAGTAACGTTTTCCATCCACTCCTTCCTCCCCAAACGCAGCCTACAAGTTCCAGGAGAACCTGATCCGCACCATGGTGCAAATTGAGAACACCTACTTTGAGCTCGGCAACTCGAGCACCCGCAACTGTCTGATAATCTGCGATCGCGGCGTTATGGATGCCAGTGCCTGTGAGTTTTGGTCTTTAGCCCGGTTTGGAATCGGAGGAAAATTAACCCCTTTAACCTTCCTCTTTGCAGATATATCGAAGGACAAGTGGGAGAAGATGATGGCGGGCAACAAATGGAATCCCGTGGAGATGCGCGACAATCGCTACAACCAGATCCTTCACTTGGTTTCGGCTGCCAACGGTGCCGAGGACTTTTACTCCACGGAGGTGAGTTTGTCTTCCTGCTGGTCAGCAGAGCAGTTTTCACTTGACCAAATTCTCTTGTCTAATCGCCCGATAAAAATGGTAGAACAGAAAGCGCCACTATCAGGTATCCAATGAATGGTCAAGGTCGCCACTGTTTATGTTCAACTCAAAATTCATGCCTTATAGTTTTATTTAATTTTAAATGTTATAATCCACTTATTATTGTTAATTTTCTTTGTAATTTTCTTAGCCCTAGATGGTCATGCTAATTTTAACCACGATAAGGCGCCAATTTGAAAATTAAAGCGTTTCATTATATTTTTTAACAGCTCAACATTAAATATAATTTCCTAAATGGTTCCTATTTTTCTGACCAAATTAGAAAAAAAAATAGCATATAGTTTATTAAGTTGACATATAGAGTTAAGAATAAAAACTAAAAAATAAGTACATTTTGATGTACCAAATTATTTTTTTAAGCAAGAGGCGCAAATGTCATACGTCGCTTTAACGAAGGACAAAAGGCGCATATATTTTGAATTGGTTTTTTTTATAACCATCAGTTATTATCAATCATATGTTACCATACGTCGTCGAATCGACGAAGCATGACCATCTAGGGTTAATTAAATAAAGAATGTAAAGAGTGTCGATATTTAAAATTACCTTTTAGAAGAGCAATGAGTATGCGCTAGAAGATGTAGCTTGTAATTTTTTTTTTAAATCATATTATTTAAACAAAGAATTTGTTTAGTTATGTATATATACATTTTAGTAGAGCAAAGTGTGTACGTGCTAGAGGATGTAGCCTGAACCTAGCTAAAACAATGAAGATTTTAACTCTTTCATTAAGAGAAATATTTACTAAAGCTCATTTGTACACTTAATTAGAACGTCAGGTAGCTCAGGACCATCATTTTTGTTACAGTTTTTTTACTCCAACTATTTCTAGCGGCTTTCTATTTGGCGCTAAGGGCAAAGCACTCCAAATCCAACCGTTAACTGATTGCATGCTCGTTTATTTCAGGACCACGCCTGCCGCTCCGAGGGTGTTGATCTGGCCAGGGAACTGGACTATAAATCGGCTGCCGCCTGGGTGGGCCATCCCTACTTCGATGTGATCGACAACTCCACCAACTTTGAGGCGAAGATGAATCGCATGATTGAGTCGGTGTGCCAGAAACTTGGAATTGATATTGGCGATCGTTTGCAGGCCACGTCGCGAAAGCTGAAATATCTGGGTAGGTTTATAATGGGGAAACCCTTCCGTGTGAGTAAGAGGCCTTCTAAAGCTCGCTTGGTTACCTCTTACAGTTGCCGACTTGCCCGCCGACAGCGAATTTCCGCCCTTCCAGGACTTTGATGTGGTGCATCATTATCTGCAATCTGCCGGGCCAAAGGTGCAGGCACGCCTACGCAAGCGCGGGCAAAAGAACCACTGGAGCTACATCCACACACAGAGGCGTCCCAACGTCCACGGGCAGGCCCGCATCGAGGTGAAGACCCAGCTGACGCATCGCGACTACATGAACCTGCTGGCGCAGCGCGACGATGCCCACTTTACCATCTACAAGAAGCGACGCTGCTTCCTCATCAACAACCAATACTTCCAGCTGGACATTTACAAGGAGCCAGGCCATCCGCGGTGCGTTTCGTGCTCGTTGTTATTTTAGCAAACATATAAAAATAATTCCCTCCTGCAGCTGCAAGGGACTGGTGCTGCTGGAGACGTATTCATCGCTCACCGGGGACGCCCTGAAAAACTGCATGCCCAAGTTCCTGAACATTGTCAAGGAGGTGACCGGCGATCCGGACTACTCCATGTTCAATCTCTCCCTGAAGGAGGACTGGAGCATCTCCAAGAAGTTCTGCCGCACGGCGACGCATGGTAAGCAGGACCAACGGCCGGCGCCGCCGAAGCAGTATCATCCCTATGACGAGAACAGCGACTAATTACCGTCATAGGAGTCGTCAACTATTGTGCTCAGCCAAAGAATATGGAACCAAAAGCTCGCGTTTCCGCAGCTGTACATAACATAAGCCCCTACCTGCGCTCCTTCACTTCATTTCTTTTTTAAATTTCACGCTCCTCTCTTTATGATTTCGGCCTGACCTCTGTGTTTTCTCTGTTCTTTTGATTTTATAGCTAATGGAGTGTCGAGCACGCCGCTGGTCCTCAATGGCCAGTAGTAGGCTTCGGAACTGTCCCTGAATCTCTTTTGCACACACATTATGTTACACGACAGATAAGCAACACCAATGACCTGGCAACAAAATGTACAAAAACGAAAGCGAAACAGAAGAAGACCCCAATGAAGGGTGCTCTGATTTACACACACACACACTCCCACAAATATTGTTACTTATTTGCGTACTTAGCGGCCCCAGGAGGATGTTGAAGAAGGAACTGTAATCGAGAGTTTGTTACCCGAAAGCGATGCCCGTACTTAATTTTCTTGTCATTTGTTTATTCGTGTTAATTTTGTAAGCCATAAAGCCTAGATCCTACCACACTTTGTATGTAAATCCATCGATGATGACGTTTTTCTGTGTGTCTTTTGGAAAAATTGTGAACCCGATACTTTTAATTGTAACTCTAAGCTAAAAAAAAGTAAATAAGATTAAAAAACTACAAGACCACCAAAAGCAGTTGGTTTTCTTTTATTAAATAAATAGTGAAGCATTTCGAGAGACTAAGACTGACTAGTGGACCTTGGTCTTGTTGATGCGCTTTATCAGAGTGTCCACGGCGCGGTGGATGCGCAGCAGGAGCAGGTAGCCCACAATCAGGGCCGGCAAGCTGACAAAGGTGGCCAGCGCCTCGTAGATGAAGCGCGGCGCAAATATCTTCCAAACCATCAAGTGGCGGCAGTGAATAGTGCAGGCGAGCATAGCACAAAAGATCTGAAAGATGCAAAAATTAATTATCAGTTATAGCAGCATATATGGTTCTACCCAGCCAGACTTTTGTGAGTCGTTGAAATAATTAAAAAAGGTTTCATGTGCGACTCGAAACTGATTGATAAAGGGTCTCAAAATATGTTCATGGCAAGAGAGTAAAATCAAATCATGGTTGAAAATCCTTAAGATCTTGCGTTGAGAGATCAACATATAATAAATAAAATTGGGAACCATGCCAAAAAGGATCGAGGGTACACAGATTTTATTTATTATATTATTTTCTCTATAATATTAAGTGCTTTTTTTGAAAAACGTTTTTCAAAGTTAATTTAATTTAGAGAACAACAAAATTTTAAATAATACGTTCGGATTTACCATTTGCTACCGAATAAGATTTAAACTTAACCAAAATTTGCGATAAATTAACTTTGAAAAATAAAACGTCAATTAAGGTTGCAATATTTGTGCTAAAAAGATAGTCCTTACCTTGAGTCCTTGTAGCATAAAGAACTGCGCGGCCAGCTTGAAGTTAGCTCCCAGGAACACGTCCTCGTATTCGTACAGAGTCAGCTCGCCCCTCGTCATATCGAAGCCAACCGCCTCGTTGGCCAACTCCGTCAAGGTCGTCGTCGCGTCCGCCTTGCCAGCATTGTTTCTGCAGCTTCGGATTAGGTTCGGGAACAGGGCGAACAGGGAAAAGGTCTCCGTGCTTAGCAGAGAGTACATGCAGAAGAAGAAGATGGGCCCGCAGAAGGTGTTCAGGATCACCAGGCAACCGGATATGACATTGGACTGTCCCAGGCCAGTGGTGCGACCCACGAAGGCGGCGCGCCACTCAATCTGCGAGAGCGTCGTCTGATGCGAGGTGGCGAAGAAGCAGAAGTGGGCCAGCAGGAACCAGCCCACGAGGGCCGTAAAAGTGGGCTGCACGCAGCTCTCTGTGAGGGAAGAAACCTCTGCATTAAAACCCATGTTGTATCCCTCTCCACGGGACGAACTTACCAAAGCTGGTGGCAGTGCGATAGCGCAGGATGCCGTGCACACTGAGCAGGATAGCGCCGACGGCCACGCAAATCACTAAGCCGATGGAAGCACGCGGTTCCAAAAGGACGATCATCACCAGGGCCAGGAACACGCCAAAGGCGATGACAATGGAGGAGTAAACGGTGGCCAAGCCGTACACCACTGGGATGGCATTCCGACGCTCTACGTCGTCGTCGCCCTCGTACATGCGCTTCATCTTCCTAAATATCTCCGGCACAATGCTCTCGTTGCCGTTGATCGTGACCGTATTGCCGGTCCTTGGGGGCAGCACAAACGTCATCAGCGGAGCGACGGAAACCACTAGAACCTGCAGCAAGAGCAGGCCGTAGATGACCAGCGCCATGGCATCTATGTGGGAGCGTTGGATATTCTTGATGGAGCTGTGGGCGAGCAGCACGTGGCCGCCGGCGCAGATGGAGGCCACCGTAGGTCCGTAGCGAGCCAGCAGGACATTGGCCGAGTTCCCCGTAAGATTGCCGCAGGATCGAAGGTACAACCGTGTGAGCGTCGTGTACACCACAATCATGAATACGGCCAAGATGTAGGACTTGCCGGTGCCGGGCTTCTTGAGTGAGAATCCCGGGCCACCGCTGGTTGCGAAGTCCGTGCAGTTGCCCTGCTCCTCGCGGCAACGGAACAGTGTGTACGCGAAGCGTATAAAGCATATCGCCAAGACGCTGGCCAGGATCAGCCTCAACGCAGTGGAGCGCAGCAGCTGGGAGACTTTGAGCTTGGTCCTGAACTCCACGCGGGCGCTCAATCGCAAGAGTTCGTGGCTGAGCACCAGAATGGACCCCGCCAGCAGATAGGACAGCATCTTGGCCTCCTGGATGACGAAGCTATTCGAAAAGAACACGGCCATGGAGCCGAAGAGCAGGAGACGCGTGGGCATGTGTCCGAACCGCCTGACAGCAGCCCAGTTTTCGACAATGCTGGCCCAGTGACGCAGCGTATGGAAAGCCAAGATAACAGCACTGGCCAGCGCCGTGAAGAAGATCACTCCGTGCTCCTCCGTCTTGAACGAAAAGTTCTTGTAGTAGCGGTACCCGAACACCCCGGCGGCCAGGTTTATCAGGTACGTGTAGAACACCTCCTTGGCCTTGAAGATGCGCGCGTATTCCGCCGGCCGTGAGTTGTTCACCAGCAGGAAGATGAAGAACACGGGCAGGAAGCTGAAGAGCAGCCCGTGCAGCATTTGCGTCGGCTCGAACCTCACCCAGATCTCGCGGCAGGTGCTCAAAATGTCACGCAGGTGGATGTTCAAATCGCGCACAAACGACTTGAAGGCTGCCTCATTGTATATCGTCTGCACGCGGTGGGTGAGCAATATAAACTCGGTCTCCAGGCGGTCCATCTCGTCCACACTGAAGGTGCGCTTGTTCTCCAGGGCGTACTGGAAGAAGTAGCGGTAGATCTGCTGGGCATTCTGCCAGACGTGGAGGAGCAGGGTCTGGAACCTGTTCAGGTGCGGTACCGGGATCTCGGGAATAAGGTTGAAGTTGATCAGTCCCAGATTGGAGTAGGGTATGGGTACGCCGAGAATGGTGGCCAAGGTGGGCACCAGATCAATCTGGAAAAGAGATATCACAGTCGCAGTGTCGTGTCGACAGATTACCGCTCGTCCTATCTTATCTCACCTGCTGCAGCATTTCGCTATCTGAGCCCGTATCATTGCCGTAGAATCTGTGCTGCTTGGAGTAGGCAAACAGCAGGGCATTGGTTTCGTCATCGGTGTCGCCGCCATGGTCCCCAGATGCCGTCATTCCGTGGTCACCCATCACCAGCAGAGTGGTCTCGTTGTCCATGGCCTCCACCACGGATCTGAATAGGGAAAAACTGTAGTTCCTGGAGCTACTGGTGAGCTCATAATCGCTCCTACCTTATCACCGCGTCCATCTCGCCCAGCTTGCGCGCCATTTCCTCGTGCATGGGTCCGTGCTTGTGTCCGCAATGATCTACGCCCAGAAAGTGAGCCACCAGCACCTGCCAATCGCCGGCGGCCAGCTCCTTGGGCAGATGCTTCATTATCTGATTGTCCACACTGTCTAGGTCGAAGATATCGAAGCTGGGGTAGGAGTAGGCGCGCTTGAAGCGACGCGGATACAGATCCGTCCAGGTGCTGTCGCCCAGAAAGACCAGGGGCAGGTCGCTCTTCACAATCTGGTCAATCACATTGTCCTCGTTGATCTCCGGCGAGGCAAAGTTCGATCCGATGTCTATAAAGGTGGGCAGACTGCCGGTGGTCAGGCCTTTCAGGCGTTGCAACGTTGTGGTGGGCGGATCCGCCCTGAACCTCATCAGCCTGGCATGATCCGGACTCTGTTCGAGAAGCTCCTGCAGCACCACCAATTTGTTCTCGTAGGGCAGAGGCTCCTTAACGTTCTCTTTGTACAGGCCAAACTCGTACTTCAACGCGTCCACCACCAGGATAATCACCTTTGTCTTTTGCGGAAGACACAGATGGGCGGAGGCATTGACATCCTTGAAGACCTCGTTCACAACCTCGGGAGTGAGGAAATACTCCTGCAATCGAAGAACATGTAAAGTTTGATTGATTTCAGAGAAGAAATGGTGCTCACATCATTGGGATTCGTGGACAGTCTGCGGCATGTGCTCGTCTCTGTCTTGGAGACGCGGGCCAGCAGGAATCCCCGTGAGAACAGCAGCACTCCGGCGCTAATGAGCAGCGCCAGCCAAATGAGCACGAACAAGTACGTGAAGTTCATCGTCCGGCGTGGATTTGTTAATTAACTGAGCTAACTAGGCAGACACAAATACGTTTCGGTAAAAATGAGTAAAAATTCGGCATTTAGAACAATGCTCCTCCCACTGCTGTGCCTTCTTCCGGCCAGCGCAGCCGTTTCCGTTGCTTAAAACTACACTATTTAATTGCACTTTACTTCGGAGCTGCTTATTGGCTCTCCGGCATCACGACGCGCTCTTCTTGGACACACTTTTCATTTAAAATTCATCATTTTTCCAAAGAATCGTCAGCGGGTGGAAAAAATAAGTTAGAGGAATACGAAAGACCAGGGATACAGCAGCTGTCTGGTCGAAACAGCTGCTGAGGTCTCCAGCCCTGGCATCTTGTAGGGTTGTCAAGTCAAGTGTGCCTTATTGGCGGGGTTTTCGAAAAGTGTATTTTATTTTATAATATTACTAACACTAAATATGTTATATTCTAAGATTTGTGTTATTTTTAGAAGACTGGAGTTGGACTTTTATTTAAAATTTATTTCTTATTTTGAAATTTTGTAAGTTATAAATAACGAATTAAAATTATAAAAAAAATGTAGAGCTAATCATATAAGAAATTGAATTTATATTTTATACAAGCCTCGTATTTAGACGATTTTATTGCAAATTTGCACGTTTATTTAAAAAATATTTCTTATTTTGACAATTTATATATATTCTTATTTGACTGGTCGACAAAAAATAACTGGTCAGACAAAAAGTGACTCATTTTGAAAGACCTTGGTCTGTACTTTGCTAATTCAAAAACGAAAAGTCTCCATCACGTTACTAATTTTGAAAAAATCGTGGTCAAATATTTAAAAAGAACCGCCAATGAGGGAGACTTTTTCGTTTTCGAAGATCTTTCAAATTCAGTCGCGTTTTGTCCCTGGGTAAAAGCAAAGTTCGAATTTGGTCGACCTGTGTAATTTAACGAATTAAAATAAAAACAAGTAATTAAATAAGAAATCCAATTTATTGTTTAAGCAAGCCTCATATTAAATGATTTTAATAAAAGGACAATTCTGTGGATTTCGTTTTCGTATTTCTTAAGTCAATGCTTTCAATAGACTTTCTGATAATAATAATATAAATTAAAGATAATAGACGTTGCTGTAAAAATTATTTTAAAAAATCCCAGTTTATTGTTAATAGCTTAATTAATATTTGCGTAAACAAATAATAAATAAACCCCATCTTAAAATAGATCCAAGTAAGACCTAAGAATCCCCAAAATAACTTGAGTACGTTCTCTTTTACAGGGGCAAAAAATTGCATTTATTCAAAGTTTTTCATATACACATATAGCAAATCTTAGATCAGCATTATATAGCAACAAATCGGGTGCGATTTACATGTTTTCCGTTTCTTTAGCAGTACGGGTTGTACCCGCACCTCTTAAAATTACCAATGGATTTTCGTTATTTTGTTATTTTTGCACACAAGCTCTGAATCGCAATTCGAATAATATATTGGATCATAGGAAATTTTGCATATTTGCTTCTCAATGGGATCGCCATTTAACCAAGTGACTCAAAGCCTAGAGAAGAAATAAAATAAATATATTTGTAATCCGATAAAAGACGATAACTAAGTATTGGAAAGAAAAGACCCTGGGAATGACGGCTTCCGAATATAATTATTTAGTCTTTGCAAGTACACATTAGACTGATGGTTAGATAAATGAATTCGGCTTGAAGTTCAAAACAATTCATGCAGTTCGAGCCTTTATGTGCTCCCATCAAGCCAATATATGTTGCACAGATTTACAGTTATTTCCAGTTATATGTATATACTACACACGTACTTGATCTTTAAGTTAAATTCTGATCCTGGTGTTAGTGTGCAGACACGACAATTCGCAGTTAGTTTAATGAGTTATTAGAGTGTGTGTGTTGTTTTTGGGTCTTTAGTGTACTGTGTGTGTGTAGAATAGTTTTCTTCGCTTTTCAACGCTTCGACGCTAAGCTATGGGGTTCCCTCCTGGAGGAATCTCTACTTAGTGAGTGCGTCTGTGGGTGAGTTCAGGCCCGAGGATGTGTTGCTCTCGTCCAGAGCGTCCGGGAAACTGGATACCGAGCCCGAACGGGATGTCACCTTGGTCTACAATAGATAGAACAGAAAAGCGGACACAGTTTGTAATAGTTTCGAGTGCAGCCACAATGTCCCAAGGAGTTCGTTGTGTAAGCAGGCAAAATCAACCGAAGAGAGTTCCAATCAGAGTGTGAGTTTGAGAGAGTGCGTGAGCAGGTGTGTGAGATGTAATTGAGATGGGTTAGTGGGAACCAAAACGAATCGCAACAGTATGAGACAGATGTGTGTGGAGACAGAGAGATATATAATAAAATAGTAGTTACCGCATGAGATTGGCACATAAAATTGTTGTGTTCATAGCTTACTTTAACGTTCTCGTAGGCAGAGCCCACCGAAGCCTCAATAGAACGCATCGACTCGGAGTTTTTCATTTGCGACAATTTCGACGAAATGCCACTGGTGATGCTGCCAAACACCGACGCGGTCTTCTCGCCCGTCGACTTCAGCACCGACTCAGTCCGCTGATAGCTGCGGAAAAACATTAAGAACATCCCAGCATTAGTTACTCGTAGGGAAGAAGGCGTCCGATCAACATAAAGTGGGCAAACGGAAGTGCTTTTAGTCACAAAACAGGCGGGAGAAGAGTTGTTATTGTGTTAGAGGAGGAAGATGCGTGAGACACGGCGTTAGACCCGAGAGGCGAGCGATCCACAACCCACGTTACTTACAGGGGTGCCTCGTGCACGGCTTTAGTAAAACTCTCCACGCTCTGCTCCACCGATTGGTAACTAAATATAAGTACATGTTGTTTTTATCGTTTAACATGGGTTTTTAAAACAAAGGCTCGGTTAGAAATTAGGAGATTAATGATTAATGGCTGCTGCCAGCTGCTAGTCGGGTTTAAAGGTAGTACTTACACAGTGCTCTCTTTGATGTTCTTCAGTCCCTGATTCATGTCATCCGTCACCTCCTTCCAGACGGTGATGCCCAGCTTGCGTTTGAGATCGGACGCATGTCGCGTCTTCGAGGCGAGAACGGTGCGCAGCGTGTTGATCTCCTCCTCAACGCGGGCCAGCTCCTGCGAAGGTGAAAGCAACGTAAGTTTTGTTTTTAATTCAGGGATCTGCCTCCAGATCTTCTCACCTGACTCCACTCGGCGCGCCGCTGCTCCTTTTCCTCTACGGACAGCGCAGCAAACTCGGCGGCAATTTCTGCGGATGCCACAGATGCGGCTGGAGATGTGGGCTCCGACAAGTTGGCTGTGTTATCTGTGTTAGGAAAGGAAAGGATGGCCATTAAAAATCCATAAATCAGAGCGGGGACAAGGTAGAATCGAGTGCTGTGGGTGGGGTAACTGTCTGTAGCTTAATTTGGATGTTGTCTGCGGGGAAGGGCAGGGTTTATGTATGTACCTCCTTTGAAAGCAACTTCCTCAAAGACTTTGTCATAGGCTGAGAGTACACCGAATTCGGTTAGTTCGTTTTGGTTTTGTACAATTGCAAAGACATGAGTTTGGTTAATTAGGTTAGTTTTCGGGTTTATTTTTTGGTTAAATACTCACAAACTGTCGGGCCGAAAGGCGGCAGCACACGAAAAGAAAGAGGGAGAGACACAGAGAAGTTAGTCTTCGGTTAGTCATGGGCTTAAACGGGGAAATATGACAAAAGGGGAACCCTAAGCTACGCCTGAAACCCCATCTCGGTACCTCTACTACGTTGGGCTATATTGAGGAATCGCTTGTAGTTATCACTGTTCGAAATCTTGGCCAGATACGGCTTGGAGAAGTCTATAAAGGTGACCTTCAGGTCGCGCATGGTTCGCTTGGCGAAGAACTTCAGACGGAAACGCTTGGCCATCGAGGCGGTGGGCGCCTGGTTGGCCAGCTTGGCGCCCATGAACTCCGTTTCCACGGCCTGCAGCTCCAGGCTGTTGGTGTAGTCAGAGTCCACATCGTAAAAGATTTGATCCAGCGTTAGGTTACGTAGGTAAAGCTCCGCTTCGCTATCCTGGGGCGCATCGCCGTACCAATCCAAGGCATCATCGTCATCGCTGAGCCCCGGATCCGGATCCAGTGACGGGGTAAAGGTGGTGAGATCATCGATGCCCGGCAGGTAGGAGTCCTCAATGAACTCCAGGCTGTTCGGCTCCGATTCGCTCATTCTGCGGCGGTTTGTTTCATCTTTGGGAGCCGCCGAACAGCACTTTCTATTTTGAACGTGGCAGCAGCAGAGGCAGCTGCTGGCGGAGGAGCATGTGGTCTCCTCTTGGCCTACACCTGGGCGCGTATCAAGTTTCCACGGTCAGCGCTGGCGCACATTTTCCTCGCTCTTTGGGTCTTTGCTGAGCTTTTAGTTCGTGTACCACCGAGTTCCACATAAAAATACCCCTGCTCCCCAATACACGAGATCGCAGAGCTTGTTTTCGGTTTCAGTTTCTGTATGGCCAGCGGTTTATGTTCCGGTTCTGGGCCTCTGCTTCCACACTCTCCCACGGCCAAGAGCCAACTGACTCGATCTTGGCTTAGAAATAGGTAGATGGTGAGTGGTAGCTGGCTGGGCTTAGCTTGGCTGGCTCTGCTTGCCATGATGATTCGTGTCAGCACGAAAGACGAAAGCAACGCCACAAAAAATAAAAGAGCGCAAAGCAAAAAGGGGCAACTTCAAAAAGAGCAAGCAGCAGCAGCAGTAAATACTGCCAAGTACAGTAAAAATGGATTAAGAGGGACGGCAGTTCAGCTCAACAAGGTTTAGCGACTTATAAACTCTATTTTTTTGTTACTTAATAAATCAATTTAACGGCAATTGATCAAAATCCAATTAAATGCCACTATCTATCGGGTCTCTGTAAGTAAGCTGTGGGGAATGCTTAATTTATGACAATACTGGTAATAAAAAATTATAATTTCATAACCGTCAAAGTTATTTAAGTGTGGAACACCTTTAGAACACGCCTATTTTTAAGTTTTCAAGTCGTCAATGGAGAACGATAAGCCGAGTCTTGAAATTCATTAGTTTTTTTGCTAGGAATATTTAATAAAACAAATTACGAACTCTAAAAAATACGACAATGTCGATGTTTCTGGTAAT
This sequence comes from Drosophila lini, assembly GCA_018905715.1. NCBI lineage: Eukaryota > Metazoa > Arthropoda > Insecta > Diptera > Drosophilidae > Drosophila > Drosophila lini. The sequence goes on from JAEIIL010022392.1 coordinate 19,250, forward strand.
TATAATCAACTTACTTAACGCTGTTCGAGAGAACAATGAGTTGAAGATTACAGAAGGCTTATCACATGTACATAGTTAGTAAAGGAATAAGAATAAATAATTTATCAATGTTACTTTAACCTTTATATTCAACTGTAGGAAAGCAGTGGATTGGTTTGGAATGGCTCTTAGCGGTTACCTACTGTAAATACGCTAGATATATAGATGTCTTTCTTAACCAACAATTTTAAATTAATGTTTTTTTCATTTTTGCTTTTGTTTGCTTTTTGGCAAATCCCGCTAAAAATGTATTTACTGTACCTGAGCTTAAGAAATCTTCAAAGTCTAAATAGCAATTAGCATTATATTTTTTTATGCTGAATTTTCCAAGTTTTCCTCAACCATTGTCCACTCTTTAGCACACAAGCACCTGATGTAATTGTGCCACTTGGCGAGGGCTTACTTTATCTGTATGTGTGTATGCTTGTATATTTGGGTCTGGTTTTATGAAAGCCTCTGCTGCTGGTGCTGCTGTTTACGTCTTTGTTGTTGTGGCAGGGCCAATCGAACGCTCAACAAGTGGAGGCAATGGCCAATTATTGGCTGCTTCAGAGTTATACGATGAAGAGCAAAGCTCGGACAATTAACGGGGCACCAAAATGTACTGATAAAACCACATACGCGGAGGAGGCGTTCCTGCCCCACCCCCGACTCTTTAGAATTTGCGACTCGGCTGTTGCAGCCACGTATGCAGCGGCGTCCGAATAAAATGCAGTGTTTACATCGCCGTCCATATGAAGTAAAATGTGTTTACGCCTCATATTTTCCACCTTCGCATTCTCACATTCTTCCTCTTTCCACATTCACGACATGTCGAACGACTCCCACGAGTTGGCGAGCTTGGTTGTTGGAAAGCCTTTCACCCTACGCAAATCAGAAACATGACTCATCTGCCGATTCCAGCGCCGCTCCAAGGCCAGACCCAACACCCTATTTACTCTAGGTCTTGTACACCTGCAAGTCGTCCGCTGAATCAGCGTCCTGCGACAATGAATTCCTAATTGGCGGCACCGCACAAACAAAGGTACACAAGGTAGCTGTCTTCCCCCAAGCAATGGAACATACACCTCTGCCGGAACATGTGCAGCGGCTTGTAAATTGCATTGATTGCACTTTCCGCCGGAGCGGGAGACTTACGGTCCTCCATGGCGACGTTAACTCCGGTGGACTTCTGCAATTTTGGTTATTGACTTCGAGACAAAACGCACTTGTCGCTAAAATTTCAAGTTGAAAATTATTTTTTGTTGCCCGAGCTTCTAAGCAGTGTGACCGCAGCTCCAGAATGGAGAGAACCCATGAGCAAAAAGCCCAACTAGGGATATCAATTTATCGATATTTTTTAGGTATTTTAGTGAATATTTCTTTTGTGTTTATGTTTTATGTTTATGTTTTGTTTATGTTTTGTTATGTTTTGTTTAAGCACAACATAATTTTAAATTGTATTCGCATTTTAAATTAAAGTCGCATGCGCCAAACTTTATTTAATCGAAGCTTTCCCACCACTATCCAGAGTCGGCAATTCAAAACGAATTGACCGTTATTCAAACACACGTTTCAGTTTAAAACTTTTGTATTTCAAAAGAAATAAATACAAACGGATGAATGTTTCTGCCATATATCTGCATTTAAAATGATAATAATAATTGTAATAAAAAACGCTGAATCGTGAGTGAAAATATCTTGGTTTGCAGCCTGTGCAAAATGCCACCGTATGCCCTTGCCTTCCGTCTTTTCTCGTCGTACATTTGATTTTGTCCGTTAATATAGGAAAATATATACATTTATATCATTTCGTCGTATTCTCTACGTTCTTAGAATTACTAATGCAGTTGTTGTAAATATGTATGTATATTTTTTAAAAATTTACAATATCAGGTCTGTTATATTCTTGGTGTTATCATTTTAGGTTTCTTTTTCTAAAAAAAAAAAGGCTAATAAAACAGAAGCAATCCAAAAAAACGAAACAAAGAACGGAAGAAAACGAACGAAGAAACAAAATAGATACAATTTGTTTACGTTTTTTATTTATGGTTTTATATGGTTTTTTTTTTTTTTGTTTTTCGTTTATAATTTTATTGAATAGTAATAGTAAAAAATTAAAATTTTTTCTCATACTTTTACGTTTCAACTGTCAGATTATATAATGCGCGGTGGAAAAAACTGAAAAGTCAACAAAGTACTGGTAGGACTCGAGTGTTTTCTATATTTTTCCCTTTTTTAAGGCCATGCACACCGCGGAACATACAAATTTAATTTAAGAGCGGAAAACATAAGTCGAAAACAATTTAATATAAATCAAGGGGATTGCACAAAATTAAAATGTTGGTACTCATTTTGAAATGTGAATAGTAGGGGTGTGTTTGTGTTGTGTGTGTGTGTGTTCGGGTTCGCCTTTGCAGGATCCAGGAGAGTGGGAATAGGAATAGGAGCTGAGAGTGTAAATTGTAATGTATAAATTGTTGTATAATTATATAATTGCTGTTCAAATAATATTCGCCACCTCCATCATCCACACTCTCTCGCTCGGGGAAACGTTTTTACAAATACACTTAACGTTCATTAACATTTAGTTGGCTTTTACATTCCGCCGCATAAATCATAATAATCACTAACTTTTCGAGGGGGAATCTTCCGAAAACGAACATCTGAGTATGGAATATAATCAAGCTAAGATAAAAGCGAGGTGGAGAGGACAGAGACAGAGGATCGAAGTTACAAATTGATTGTGTAAATGTAAATAATTAACATTTTATGCTTACAATTATGTACTTTCGTTCTTTTCCTTTCATAATTCAATTAACAAAACCATACTTTTTAGGGGGAGCTCTCTTCAACTAATTAGAATATTTTATGTGCTTTGTTTCGTATTGCAATGAAGAATGGTTGGTTATTATATCAAAAAAGAAATTGGCAATTAAGTGTTTTATGTATAAAGTGACACATCAGGGGTGACGGGGAACGGGTTGGGGTGGGCGTGTGAGTCAGTTTCTCAGTTTATGTTGTCTGTTGCTCATTTCGCGGTTCTTGTATTCTATGTTGTATAAATGCAATTTCATCGTGTGTGAGTGTGAGTGTCGTTGTTGTTGTTATGCTTTGCGATCGTGTGTTTTGGGGTTCGATTCTGTATCAAATCATATACAAAAATAGTTCCTTGGTTTTGTTTTGTCATTCACATTTTCTTTTTTTTTTTTCAATTAACGTGCACAAATTGCTTTGTACAAAAGCTCCTGGGAGACAACCTATATACCGTTTGTTTTTGACACTAGTTTTCGACTAAGGAGACATCCGTTCGCACGACTGCCGCCGCTGCTCTGCCGCCCAGCTCCAGCTCCGACCCCCGGCGCACCCCGACGCGTAGTTATTGCTGCTACTGTTGCTGCTGACGCTAACGCTGCTGCTGGGCGACCTTAATTCTTGGGCCCCCACACTGAAGTGATGGGCGTGGTGGTGGCCGGAGCCCCGCCAGCAGCGAAGTGAGGAAAGTCCTCCTGCGACTGAGTGTTCGGCGCAGTCAGATTCTTGGCCTGCTGCTTCTTCTCCCACGGCGCGTCCTTGATGACGAAACCGTTTTCGCTGGCAGCACCGCCAGCGCCGCTGCCAGAACCGGATCCAGACCCGGACCCAGTTAGGAAGGCACCGACCGTCTGTGGCTGCGGCGATGGCGGCAAGTTCTCCAAGTAGTCACGCTCGTAGTCCTCGGCCATGCTCAACAGCACATCCTTGGCGTTCTCAACGTCCTCCTCCTTGCCAATGATGGTTACGGCATTGGGATTTGTTTGAGCTTCGTCGGAAGAGGGGAACTTGATGTCCACCTGATCGAAAAAGTAATAAATCGATAGAAAATAACTCAAGGAGGCTTTTCAGAGCACACGCTCACCTTGTGATCCTCGATTATCTTGCGGATGGTGCGTCCGCGATGGCCAATGATGTGCGAGTGGATGCGCGTATCGATCTCAATTACCTCGCGGTGGAGGGTCTGGAGGTCGCCGACAATCTCCAGGATCGCGTCGCGCGCTGCCTCAGCCTTGGCCTGGTAGCCGGTGATGGAGATGATGCGCTGATTGGGATCGTCGCGCTTGGGCAGCGAAATGTTGACGTCGTGATCGGCGCGCAGCTTGTTAATCACGGCGCCATGGCGGCCAATAAGCTTCGAGTGGTACTCGGTGTCCACGTCTACCTGGAGGACGTAGGAGCGCAACTCACGGTCGGCCCGATCGGCCTCATACTCCTCGATCATCTTCTCCAGGGCCTCGCGCGCATCGGCCACGCGGGCGGGCGTGCCAGAGACCTTGATCACGTCCGATCTGAGCTCACTGGGCGGCAGCTCCACGTGCACATCGTGCGTGGACATGAACTGACGGACATTGGCTCCACGCGGTCCAATGATGGTGCGATGCAGGTCGAAGGGCACCGACAACTCCTCTTCGATGGGAATAAGATCGAGCAGGGCCTGTTTGGCGGCCTCGCACTTCTCGATCCTGCCCGTGATGCGGATAACGTCGCACTGACGCACTGGCTCTGCAGCCTCCGCTTCCTGCTCGCCGTCCTGGCTATCGCCAGCGCCGTTGACACCACTACCGCCATTGGTGAGGCCCTCAACAGGTTCGGTGGCATCGCGATCGGGGAACTTAATTTGCACATCGAACTCAGAGGTCACCTGCTGCACCTTGAAGCCTCGAGCACCCATTATAGTGCGGTGCTGGCGCTGCGGGATCACCACCTCGATGGTGGTCTGCGCCTCCAAATCGGCAACGATCTCCTCGATACGCTGGCGGGCCGCTTCGATGCAGTCCTTGGCGCCCTTGATCGTCACCTTATCCGAATTGGTGCCGGCGCGAGGGAAGGAGATCATCACGCCGCCGCACTCCTCGGCAATACGGTGCAAGATGGTGCCGCGCTTGGCCACAAAGTGTTTGTGGTGCTTGGGCTCGACGGCTACCTCACCCTCGGTGACCTCATCGCACTCCTTAATGATCGCTTCCAGCTGCTCGCGGGCCTTCTTCACGCTATCCTCCTTGCCAATGATGGTGATCACCTCCTTGTCGGTGTCCTCGTTTGAGGGGAAGATAATGCGGGCACCGGTAGCGTCACGAATCTTGCGGATGGAGGCGCCGTTCTTACCGATGAGGAACTTGTGGTGCTGCTGCTTGGCACGCACCTCGGCAGTGAAGGAAGCCAACTGCCGCTCGTTGGCCAGCTCCAATAGCTGGCCCTTGGCCTTCTCCACATCGTCCTTGGGACCCCGAATGGTGACCTAAAGCACAGAATCGAATTGTCAGTAGACCGATTTGATGGCAGGGAAGATCATTTCTTACCTTATCGCTCTTGGAGTCGCTGTTGGGGAACTTGATGGACACGCCGCCGCATTCCTCCATGATGGAGGAAATGAGCTTGCCGCCAGTGCCGATGATCGAGTTGTAGTACTTGGGCGGGATCTGCACCTCCTCGGTGACGATATCGGAGAGCTCGTTCTGGATCTTCTGGATGCGTTCTTTGGCCTCGAGGACATTCTCTTTCTTTCCGGTGATGACGATCACCTCGTTGGTGTCTCCCTCGGCCGGTAAGTCGATCTTGGTCTGCGTCTCGTCACGGATTTTCTTGATGTTGGCGCCTCCCTTGCCGATGACGAACTTGTGGAACTGCTTAAAGATGGGCACCTCGATGATGTGCGACGACTCTTGGATCTCCTTGACAAGCTTGAGCAGATCCTTGTGGCACTTGTCCACATCTTCCTTGGGTCCGCGAAGCTTTACAATGTCGGTGTTTTCCTGGGGCGTGGGTATCGTGATCGTCACCTGCCGATAGCGGTCCTTCACCTCACGAATCTTCTCGCCCTTGGCGCCGATAATGGAACGGTGCAGACGGCGATCGATGATCACATCCTTTGATTTTTCGTTTTCCAGTTTGTCGATTTTTTCTTGTAACTCAAGCTGCGCCAGCCGCACTCCCTCCTTGGGCCCCTCGATCCGGATGTTGTTCTGGCCCTCGCGCTCCTCGATGTTGATGTTCACCTTGAGCTCATCCTTCAGCCGGTTGACATTGGCGCCAGCCTTGCCGATAATGTGCTTGTAGTACGAGGGATTGACCGTCATTACCTCGAAGGTGAAGTTATCCTCGTAGTTGCGGATAATTTCGGTCAGGTAGGAGACAGCCCGGTCTACGTTCTCAGGATCACCCTCCAGCTTGATCTTGTCCTCCAGGCAGTTGACGTTCACGTTGGGGCAGTTCTCCTCCAGCTGCTTCATGTTGGCGCCCTTGCGACCAATCACATACTTGTGGATCCAGTGCGGCGCATTGATCTCCACCGACTTCACCGAGTTGGCCTTCTGGTAAACCACGGTGAGGGCATTGCCCAGGGCCACCTGGGGTCCGCGCAGAGTGATGGTCTCCAGGGTGGAGTCATTGGGCGGCATCTCCACGGACACACCAGTCAGCTGCAGGATCTCGGCGATGGTGGAGCCCTTGGGACCGATAACATAACGATGCTGTGGCTTGGCCACCTCCACACTAACCGTGGAGCATTTCTTCTCCATCTCCTTGTAGATGGCCTCCACCTTCGCCTTGGCCGCTGCAACGGCATCCTTCTCGCCAGAGATGATGATCTCGTCCTTCTGCACCTGCTGCGGCGGCACATTGATCTTGGCGCCCGTCTCCTCCTGCAACTTGTTCAGGTTCTCGCTATAGGGACCAACAATGAACGGATGGTAGATCTTGGGCACCGATGTGCGATCCGACGACTTCTTGTACTGCTCGGCGGACAGCTGACGAATCTCCTGTTCGGCCTTCTCGATGCCCTCCTTGGTGCCGGCAATGGTGATAAACTCACTCTCGTCACCTTGGCTGGGGATGTTGATGCGCGTGGAGGTGAGGCGCTCAAGGTCGCGCAGCCGCTGGCCACCCTTGCCGAGGATGACGCGGTAGTGCTCCCGCGGAACGGTCACCTGACGACTGGCCTGCGTAGAGAAGCTCATCAGAATCTTACGGCGAGCGTCCAGCAGCTCGCTCTGCTTGCCCTTGATCAAGAAGGTAAGCGACTGGTTCTTGCCGCTCACGATCTCGATCTGGGCGCCCGTCTCCTTAGTGATCTGCTGGCAAATCCGCTTCGACTCGCCCTCGCCAAACTTCTCCGACTCCGTGGACTTGCGCTCCTCGCAGGGAACATGCAACACCTGTAAAGAAAGCCGGAAAGAATACATATATTATTTTAAAGGATCAGCCATATGTAATTCCGCCAGGTGCTTACCTGCGTCTTCTGGGAGCTAGTCACACGGGCTATCGTCGAGCTGGAAGCTCCGGATTGCGACGGCGCCGAGGTGTTGGCCGGCAGAGCCGGGAACAGGTCGTCGTAGCTAAAGGCGGGTGTGGCATTGCCAGTGCCGCCGCTGGTGGTGCTGGTGGGCGTGGCCACCGAAGTAGTGGGCGATGATGGTTGCTGTTCGTTGGACACCTGCTCTTGGCCATTGATGAGGGCGATGGGTTGTTGCTCGATGGTAGTTGCTGAACGATCGTTTTACTATAAATTATTCTTCCCATTGCTATTGAGATGCGACCACTCACCGTTAGATTCCTCCATCACTGCTGCTGCTGCTGCTTGCATTACTTAAAAAAAGAGAAGAGTCCTTTTTCGTTCCAAGTCGTTTACAGTACGCTAAAAAGGAAAAATCAAAGATAGCTTATCGAATAGTGTTCAAAACTATTAGACCATGGGGGACTTATCGATCGAGCTTATCAGCGATTGATTAAGCTAGTGATTATTAGTCATGGTACGTTTTTTCTTTCATTATTTTGACAGAATTAACGGAAATAGTGAAATTACTTAATTTCGGTTAATATGTATTCATCAGCTATGGGTTTCATCTCCCATTACTTTCGACTCCCCGAAAACCACTTTTTGTGTTGATAAGAGCGACCCGAAGACCCGCATGTGGCGGCCATCCGCTGATAAGGGCTAAATACGTAAGAAGTGCCGGCATACGCAAAATATATACACACATATGTATTTAGCATTAAGATTTGTCTTCTTAGGATTGCAAAGCTGGCCACTTTTCCATTCCTGATTCTTAGTGTTCATAGTAAGAAAGCGTTATTCTCAGATCTTACCCTTACTTAGATGATCAGAAATCTTACTTTCAAGGTATATACATAACTAGGTATTATCAACTATTAGTTATTTTCTTATTAAAATGAGCTGTATGTCTTGGGTAATTGTATTGATGTATATTATCCTATCCTAATAATTTCTTATCCTCTTTGAATTTATGATTTATGATTTTGAGGTACGTGTTTGTGAAATTCAACATCTAAAAGTTGTTTCTCAGAATAATGCGAGAATAATGTATGGTAAAATTTTCAAATGCTCCAAATTATTAAAAATAAATAAATAAAATAAAATCGACTGACCGCCACATTAAACCGTGCGTGACCAAAAAGGGGAGCGTCGAAATGACGCTGATAAACCGAAATAGATTCAGTGTTGTTCCCAGAGCCAAAGCTAAGGCCACGTAGTGCTCGAGATGGGTGAGATGAAGTGCCTGCCTGGTTCGGCGCCGCCTGCTCTGCTTTTTGCTAGTGATAAGTGGACGACGACGCGAAGGCACCAGGCCACGCAGGCAGATTCCGAAGCCGAGTGATAGCTATCGGCTGCTCCCGGCTGATAAGCGTCGTCGACGACCGATCGCTACCCAGAAGATATCTGGGTGCACACACACAGCGGCAAGTAGTGCAGGTCCAGAAATAAGCTGCTATCAGTCAGATTTCGTTTGGGTGAAAGGTTGCGGAGAAAAAGAGAGGGACAGAGAAATAACGAGGGAGAGATCTCTGGGAGACCATGCACTTGTTCGACCAAAAAAAGCAGTTTTCTAAATCAATGCCCAACGAGTTTCGTAGCCTACATTTTTCTCTCCACCTAAAGAACAACAAAAATGAAATTGTAGTTGCCACTATCGCCAGTTTCTCTGTGTGTGTATAAGTGAGCACGGGCAGTGGCGTACGCAAGGATTTTTTAATCGAAGGGGGTTTGAAGACGTATATTTTACAACGCCATAAAGGAGACATATACGACCGTAATAAGTATATAAATTTTTTATAGGTATCAACAGTTGACCTACCACCCCCGGATGTCCGTTGAAATGCACAGTAGTTCAGTTTAACTTTAAAAGTCGGTATGTTAATCGGATTCTCTCTATTGCAGGTCATATAAACTATCGAAAAATGTTTAGATACAAAATTATAGCTTCGCCTTTTTTAAGATCACTAAATAAATGAAGGAAAATTTGTATATGATGTTTGGTTACTAACTTAACTAATGGATGGATTAAACGGTGTACTTGTGAGAAAAGATGGTAAGATGGTATAAAAAAATTGCTTTTAAAGTACTTGTTCTTATATAAAAATCAACCATTAACCGAGCTAGAACAATAGTTAAAAAGTAAAATACTATTTTAGACCAACTTTCTGAAGAAATTATTTGGGGGCGCTAAAGCCCCACATAAATTCCTCCTCTGTATGCCGACTCTGTGTGCGTGTGCATGAAAAATGTGTCAAAAGAAGAGACTAGAGCGGTAGAGAGAGCGCAAGAGCGAGAGCTTGACGAAGTAACTTAACGGAGCAGGGGAGCACAGAGCTCCATATAAAACCGGATGATAGCCGGCAACTACAACAAAACGATCGAGTGCCAGTGCGCCTATGCTTGTGTGTGTGCCTGCACATTTCTGTGTCGCTCTTTTTCTTCGTCCGTGCGAGACTGTGTGAGTGTTGGCACCTTTCGAGAAGGCACAGGTAAAAAAACTAAAACAAGCAACATACCTACATAGCAAATACCAGCGCACAATCGTACGTATGTGACGCCTGCAGCGACGCTGACGTCGACAAATGAAGACAAAGCACAAATACAATGCGCTTAAAGTTCAGCTTGAACCAAAAACTAAGTAAATAAATACATAAATACAAATGGTATGCACATATCGGATTGATTCTTGTTTTTGTTAATTTCCGATCAAAGAAAAAGTCTGACGTAGCCAGTTTTAAGCAGGCAACCGTTACTTTCTGAAGAGTATTTCAGATTTTCTGTTTTTCTGTATTTTTTTTTCGGCAAATAATGGTAAACTATGCAAATTAACACTGGTGAAAGGTTGTTCAACTTACGGTACTGTAAAATCCAAAAAATCCGGCCTAGTTTACTCTCCTTTGACCAAATCCAGTTTGATAACTTGGCGTGTCGGCTGCAAGACAATTGGTACAATATTAATGCAATTAGCGGATGCAGATCGTCGTGGCATCCACAGGATGAATGCCCTACACTACAGTTCGTCGGCATGCTGCACATATTCCCCCAATCCAATAGAAAGTCTGTGGCGGGCGGCGATGTATGCGTTTTTGTAGGGCAACAGCAGTGGCAGCGGCAACATATGCGGGCCGCTGCTTATTGGACAATTGTTTTTGTCAAAGTGGAGCAGAGCGTGGGTGTGCGTGCATGTATGTGTGAGAACGTTAGTACGGAATGCGGAAATCAGTGCCGTATGTTTCAGCCTGGTGAAAGGTTATGCCGAGATCCTCTTTTCGGTCACTGGGCGGGGTTCAATACCTCTTCACTACTCGCCCCTAGAAATTAGGAAAGTTTATAGACAAAAAAACAGCACGCGCGCCTTCCAATCGGACAAATATGCTTATATATGCGCACACGTACACACACACATGAATGTGATTTTATGACCGTGTGTGCGTGGACGTCGTCGGCAGCCGCTGCCGCCGCCTTTGTGTTTGTGTGAGAGTGTGCCGCCCGTGTATTATCAACCATTGGAAAACACGTTGTTTTTCGCCGAGCACCCGAATTTAAGGAAAATGTTCTTGCATTCAGGGCGGCCTGAATTTTCTATAGCCGTTGATGCTTCTTCTTGTTCGGCCACCGAACCACCGCCCCGCCGCCGCCTCTGCCACTGCTCCATCCGGCCCTTCATAACTGTATATCCGTGCACTCTCTCGCCGTAAATTATGCAACTGCGGCCGTCCGCTCGCCGCCGCAAGGATCACTGGCCAATTCAGGCTGCCACTCGCACTTGAATCTGTTTAAATCACACCCAGACTTTCTATTGGAAGGCAGCACGCACGGACGCGGAACTCATCGTTACCGACTCCAAGTAAAAATGTGAATGAACATGAGCGAACGTGGCAAATAGAGATGGGCGATAGGCCATTGCGGGAACGGGAACTGGAACTGTCAAACTGACTATCGGCTGTGGCAGCAAGAACTGTGGCCGGCTTTTGGTCTGAACTGTCACTGAGTCCATAAATGTTTAATGTCTTTAGGAACTCTATTAAATGATTTATTTATTTGAGGAATTTGATGTTTTTACTATATTTATATTACAACTAAGGCTGATTTTTTTTGTTTTAAAATCATCTACTTATTTTGTGTTATGTCCTGCTTTTCGCGCGTTCGTTGCCGGCTAGGCCAAGTCTCTTTCAAGGGAACGACCACAAATATATCACGCAGCAGACACAACAACAAAAAACAACGGATTTTTGGAACTTCTGGATTGGACTACCTGGCTCATCCGTAGTCCTTGGAGTCCCTCCCAACCATGAGTGTATCCTCCGACACATCTCCCAAATTTCTATAGTGGATCGTATCTGCTCAAGTCATCACATCCCCCCCAACACGAATGTCTACTCTGA
>JAEIIL010022397.1:0-14458 GCA_018905715.1 Drosophila lini
CTTGTGATGTTAGTAAACAACAGTCAAAGCATAATGCCTCGGTTTGGATGTAATTATCAAGAGAAAACAGGCCCATTTCTATGATGTTTTTTTATCAAAATAATAAAAAATCGTGTTTGCGCGAATATGCACTCGAATATTTCGAAATTTGTTTTAGAATATGCTAAAGCCCTTCAAATTTAATTTATTGGATCTTTTCCTAATGTTACTATGTTGGAAAAAAACATTTTAGAGACGTTTAAGTTTTTCGGCCGCGGTGGACATTTTTGTGGAAATGCCCATATGTATATTTTTTAATCCTAACGAGACCGACTTTAGTATAAACTTATTATTTTTTTTTTATTTGGATTCTGGCTTCGTACCATTTACAAATATTTAAATTTTACAATAAAGATTTAAAGAAATATTTTTCTTATTTAGAAAGAAAGTTGTAATACGGTAATATGTACCTATTACCAGTAGATGATGATTAATATTATTATTGAATTATTACCTTATGGTGCCGGAAATGACTTTCAAATTCCGAATGTGTAACCACAAAATATTCCATTATTTCCGGAATATTTTATATACTTTATACCTACCTTACCTTAAAACTTATATGCACATATATAGTACAACTGTATATATAGTACTGCTTTAGTAAAGAATTGTACATTTAGATTTATAATTTAATATTTTTTATTAGATTTTTAGTCGTCTTATTTTCCTTGCTTTTTTTCAATATTTACAAAAATTCGATGGGTGTTCGTTGCTGAGTGTTCGCTTGCCTTATGGGCTCCACTACCAAAATATCATGCGCCCAGCATTTGGAGAAGTGGCCTTGGACAGGATAATGCCCGACAGTTCCTCGTCCTCCGGTTCATTGCTGTGTCGAGTGGGAGGAGGATTGAAATGGTTAACAGGACTCGGTTCGATTATGCAATACAATATATACACGTTTATTGGTATTGATATTCGCTTCGTAGGTTCTTTTATCTTTTTAATTTGTTGATTTTTTTGTTTTTGCAATAAATAACAATGAATGTTGGTTGGTTGTCGAGACAGCGGATGCTGGATGCTGAGGGGCATCGGGTTGTGAATGCGATTCGACTCGATTTGGAGGGTGGTGAGTTTTGGTGGTTTTGTGGGCGGGGTGCAGTACAACAGGCACAACGATAACAACGGTTATGTTACAACGGATTGCGGTAGCCAGTATCGCTTTTACGGTCTACAAATAGAATCCGACACAGGGTCCCGGATAGATGGAGAGAGAGATAGAGAGGGAAGAGAAGAGAGATATATAAAATATATACAAATAATAAACAAATCGAGTTCCGTTAGCGGGCACAAACACAAATTCCAAAGAACGAAACACAAAATCATGTAACAAAATCGGTATGGAGACATGCAGATGATGAGGTATGAGGAGTTTTTGAGTTTAAAAAGCGGGGAAAAGGGGGGCCAAGGGGCAATAATACACAGTTCATTTTAATTAAGTCACATTTTATTTATGTTGTTGTCCTCTTTTTTATTTTTGCTTTTGTTTTTGTTTCGTTTTTTGTTTGTTTTCAACTTTTTAGGCACTAGTTAAATATTAAAAATATATTGCAAAAATCAATAAAATTATGCCTTAAAAACTCCTGCGCTAAAAATTAGGTTTTGTACAGCATCTGTTGTAAAATTGTTGCATTAAGTAAATTTCGATTATACGTAGTTTAAATATCACTTAAATATTTTCGTTTTAAGCCACACAATTGGGTTAATTTCAAATTTACGCTTGCGGACGGTTACAAGAACAAATTGCATACGCGAGAAATGTACAAATTTTAAATATATTAATTATAAATAGCATATTAAACATATAAGTTGGGTTTGTTTTTGTTTCCTTTTCGTTTCGATTTCCAATGTATGTATTTTTGTTTCTTGTGGTGTTTAAAATTAGTTTTGTGTTCTATAAATTAGGTTTCGTAGTTATGCAGTCGTTAAGTGTGTGTTCTTGTTTTCCATAAATTAGTTTTGTAGTTTAAATTCGCTTATTCTTTTGTAAAAAAAATTGTTTTTCAAAATCAACAACTAATCACAAGGCAAATAGAGTTTTTTTTTTCAAGAGAGAGAAAGGAGGGAGGCGCGGGCGTCGTTCTATTTTCTTTTTTAGCCTTTTTGGGCAACGCAGGCGAGTGCTTTAGTGGATGCTAGGCGGATCAACGAGTGGCGAGTAAAATATAGCGAGCGAGTACCAACACCAGAGAGATAAAGAGAAATGGACAGCGATTGAATATAGAGAGATAGAGATATATATGGTCTGTGATTGGGAATGCAGGGGCTTATTGGACGGATGAGTTGTGAGTGAGCAAGGTGAGATTCTTTTTAGATGGCACAAATGCAGCGAATGGCAAGTAACGGGTTAACAGGCATTTAGTGAGCGGATGCCACATGTTCACGATCTGATTTCTGTGTGATCTAAAATGTCATTTAAAGAATACTTTTCAAATTCGAAATCAGTTCGTGAAAATGTGACTAGAATTCAGTTTCAGAAGCAGACAGCGAGTGACGAGCGACGAGTTGGGTCAGCGAGTCCTGGTCCTCCTCGTCCCATCGCCTCCTCGTTATGGCTTACTTTTTCATCAGCGAGCGGACCTTCTTCATCGTTCGATTGAAGATCGTCTTGTTGTTGGCCGTTCCCCCGGCACTGTAGTTGGAGCCGAGGGACGAGTTGGAGGTCTTGTTGCTGGTCAAGCTGGCTCCCCGATGGACTGAGGCCGAAGCCCTCTGTTGATTGCCATGCCGCAGGCACCCATCCGCCTGATCTGCCTGATCCTCCCGCTCGCTCTCCGTAGCGCTCACACCGTCGGGACTCTGGCGCTCCCTCACTCTCTCCCTCGCCGGCTGGGGCGGGCGCTCAGGTGTGGGCGACTTGGAAGAGGAGGAGGTATCCCTACGCTGGGGTTGCGGGGTCATTGGAATGGCCAGATTCTGCATGCTCTGCGTACCCTCTGATGGTTCGCCAGGGGGAGGCAGTAGCTCTGCTAGCGTTTGCTTGCTGAGGATGTGGTCCAGACTCCGGGATTTCCTGTGCTGCTGCACGCTCGCCGGCGAGGCCAGGCTATGTTTGTCCCGTCGGGTCACTGGCTCGACAACAGCTTCCGTTTCCTCCTCCTCCGGTTGCAGGGTGCACGTGGAACTGGCATTCGTTAGAGCTGTACTTCCCGCTGTGACCATTGCCGCAACTGCTGCTATCCTTTGCTCGGGAGTTGCGGGCACCGAGCCCGCCTGATCCAGCAAGCCATCCACGCTGTGCGAACGATAGCCGTTTCCCATCCCAGAACCGGATCCAAGGCCCAGTCCTGCCGCCGAGCTTCGCCTGGGTGGCAGATACGTCAACGGCGTCATGTTCTGCATGGACGCCGACCCGGCTCCGGACTTGTGGAGCAGGGCGGCCTGCTGGGTCCGATAGGGGGGCAGGATCTGGGAGCGCTTCGAGGGAGCGCGCGAGTATCCGCTCAGCTGCGAGGTGCTGCCTCGTTGGCGGGCCGGCGAGGGGGATTGGCGGTACCTATTTGCCTGGTGATTAGCTGTGAGCGCGTGAGTCGGCGTTTCAAGCGATTTCGAGTGTGTGTGGCAACCAGAATTAAATCAATTATTAATTGGTAAGAGTAAAGAGTAATGGGTGGTGAGTGTGGGGTATCGAGTATCGAGTAAGGGATGAGTGGTGAGTAAAGTGAGTAGAGAGTCGGATGGGTAGAGAGTTGTACTAGAGAGTGTGTGTGGGTGTGACTTGAGGATCTCTGCTTAGGACTAAAAACATAAGTATTCGAGTTGGCTAGCTCTGTAATTCTTTAGCTTAACTTCGCTCACTCTACGCTGGAGCCGCCGCCTGGGGACCCTGGCTTGAGCTTGAGCTTGGATTTGAGTTGGAGTTGGGAGTAGTAGTAGTAGTAGTTGTAGTACTCGTTGGCCCACCTTGTCCGCTGCCATTGGCCGAGGCCATTAGGCCATCCACCACACTGCCTGCGCCGCCTCCGCCGCCGCCGCCACCACCTCCGGATCCTCCTGCTCCACCGCCTCCGACCGGAGCTCCAACACCGCCCTGGTAGTCGGAGTCGTTGCTGTGCATTCTTTGGTATGAGACCGAACCGGGCGTGCCGGGCACCATGGCCGCAATGCGATCGATATTCTTTTCGCCGCGCAAAAATCTGCCGCATCAGAAGAATGGGAATCGTTTAAGTTTCAAGTTTTTGAGTTGATTAACTGGTTATCAGGCTATCGGTAATGGAGTACACCATCCTAGTCCCAGGCTAATCCAGGTCTAAATGCGTCGCTTAATGTACCTTTCGAGCTTATCGATGCAGGCGTCCTGGTAGTCGTGGATCCAACTAACCCCGTTGAAATGCGCCACGCTGCGCATATCCTCCGGCAGCCGCTCCACCTCTGGCCAATCGAAGTGCTGGTCCATGATGGGTATAATGTTGCAGTTCGAGTTCAGGGCGGCCACGATTTCCTAAGGATCACAGAGCAGAGCAACCCATTGAGTATCGTTTGGAGGGGAAAGGAAGGCGGTCTGAGGGCTACTCACACGATGGACCCAGTCCTTGCAGTCCTCGTCGTTGATGCAGCGATGCAGGGCCTCGGGAGTTAATACTAAGACAAAGTTCTTGGCCTGCCGAATACTGTTCAAGAGTCCGTTGTCGAATTTGCCCGCCTCCAGGCGCTCCACGTCAATGAACACGGAGAAGCCGCGCAGCTGCAGGTGAACCTAAAAAGGAGAGGGAAATTTTGTAATGAAAACTATCAATTTTCTACTGGTCCCCCTTGCGTATACGTAATTTATTTTGCTTAGATTTTATCAAGTATACGCACCTTGAGCAGACTGGCCAACTGGGATCCATTGGAGCGCCTGTAGCTCACAAACACATCCAGGGTCTTGGCCATATTCTCCTCCGATGAGCTGGGCAGCGAGTTCTCCAGGTTCTTGACCGCATTCAGGATGCGCAGCCGATGGATTGAATTGTGGATGCCACACTCCGTCATCAGCATATCCTCGTTGACATGCGGCAAAGCACACTTATCAATGCCAGCATTCAGCATGGCGTACGTGTACGTGCAGTAGTCAGTGCCAATCTCCGAGAGGAACTGATGCATCTTGGCCGTGTCCTTGGAGGAGTAGTCGGCCATGCGCTTGAGATTTTGCAGCTCGCGCTCGAAACGCTTCAGCAGGATTCCATTGCCAATGCCAATGTCAGCGCGCAGATTGTCCTGGTTGAGTTTCAGCAGCAGATCGCCGTCCACCTGGGACTCTTGGAACTTGTCGATGTAGTCATTGAAACCGATCTGCTTCACCCACTCCTGCACATCCTCCACGGACCACAGCGGCACCTGCTGGGACAGCTTGTGCGGCACCGTCTCCCCGATTAGTCTCAGTGCCTGCGCGGCGAACTTGGAGGCGATGGCATTGGGGCAACTGGCCACCGTTTTTAGGGCTTCGATGGCATTGATCTCCCGGAAGATGTCGGTGTTTCCCTGCTCCCTCTTGATGCCCGCCTCCATGCAGAAGTGGAAGGCAGCCAGGTTGCGCGCCTCCTCGCGATTGGAACTCAGGACGGGCACCAGGCGCTGGAGCCAGTGCTTGCTCTGTCCATGGGCATGCGCCAGATTGGATCTCGCAAAGGCGGAGGGATCGTGGGAGGTGACAAAGGGTTCCACCAGGTCCAAGCAACCAGACTTGAGCACCTCGGCTTCAATCTCCTTGTTGGCCACCAGCACAGCGATGGCCAGGCACGCATAGTACTTGATGTTGTCGTCGTTGTGGAAGGCCAGCGGGAACAGCCACATGGGCACCTTGCGCAGGATCATCTCCTCCTGATTCTCGGCGCCACCATACAGCGACAGATTCGCCAGGGCGCTGGCACAATGACGCAGGGTCTCCACATCGCTGGTGCGGCACTCGAAGAGCACGGCATCCAGGCCGCCCAGCCTTATCACATCGGAACAGGTTCCCTCCGAGTGCTTGAAGAGGTGCTCCAGGATGCCAGTGCCGACGCGGGAGTGCTCCATATTCGACTTCTTGGTGCAGACGCAGGCGACATTGACCACCTTGTCCAGGCCATTGTCCACCACGTGCTTGCGGTTCTCGGTGGTCAGGCACTGCTCCAGTAGCTGGGCGGAGGAGAACTGCAGGTCGGGCTTGACGCAGTTCTTCATCAGCAGATCGAGGCCGCCGCTTTGCCGCAGGGAGTTGCACAGCGAGTAGCCCAGCTCGTGGCCGTGTGTTGGCACAGCCCAAGCTCTTCGTATCACCTCGTTGATCTTTTCTAGGTACTGGGACTTCTCCTTGCCGCCGACAGAGGTGTGGGCCACCGTACTTCCGCCGCCGCCCCGCTCATCCTCTTGCAGGGAGCTAACTATCGAGGTCAGCATGTTCGAATACTTGTTGATCGTCTGCTCGATCTCCTGCTGGCCACTGCCCGCTGTCAGGGACTTGAGGTCGTCCAACTTGAGATCGGTGAGCTTCACCATCTGGCCGTTCATCGCGGACATTTGGGAAGAGCTGGTGATCATGCTGCTGCCGGAACTGGAGACGCCCTTGTGCGTCATCGAGTAGTTGGCCTGCGAGGCAGAGGACACGTGCTTCTCCTGGCTGATGATCCCATTGGAGGTCATCATCTGCGACTGCTGCGACTGCGAGATCGCCTTTTTGTCCGCGGAGAAGTTGTCGCTCTGCACCGTAATACTGGTGGCGGCCACATTGTTGCTCGCCTGCTGTGTGATGTCGCCGGTGCGCAGCGAGAGTGCTTCCTGGAATATCCAGGGGAAGAGGAAAATAATGATACCGTTAGTGATAATAAGGCAAAGTATATTGGATATAAATAGATATCGGCAAAATGCTTAATAATAGCTGCAAATGATCACCAATAACAGAAGGACTCTTTTAAGCTTGTGAAATGCTTAAGTGTTAAAACTTTTGATGTTCTCTATACAGTATAACAGTTGAATTGTTACAAAAGACCAGTATTCAAATAAAGGCTTTTAAGACCTGGCTCAAAATATCCCAGGAGTTTGATGAACGAATTCTCAAAGTGAAAAGTATACAAGCTATAAAACTGGCATACTGCTATAAAATCACAGGAAACCGACAAGTACTTATTAAAAGTACACCAGTCTGGAACCAATCAATTGATTCTCAATAAATCTATATAATAAATCAGTACTACTTATAAGAAGACAACAGCTTCAGATCTGTTGTATCATCTGGTATATCAAAATATTATTTTAGCTTATTTGTTGTACATTATGGTCTTAAATACCCAAGTATCTAAGCTGGGAAACTTTTATAAAACTGGTATACTGGTCTACAATCTTGGCATAATATAAAAACTACACACCAGTCTCAAACTTTTATATCAACTGATATTAGAATAAATTCTTTCGCAGTAAAAAATCCCTATAAAACAGTATTAATTGTAAAAAACAACAACTGTTTCAAATCTGTTACATAAACAGGAATATTGATAGCTAAAAACCAGGCTTATTCATCCCATAGCCCCAGTGAATCACCAAGTCTTTAATCATTTCGTAAAGTAACGCCCCCTAGCCCTGTTATACCTTGCTCTGCTCCACCTCAATGGGGATTTCGCGCACATTTTTCAAATGATTGCTGTTGCAGTTGCTGTTACTGCTGTTGTTGTGATTGGGTGTTGTAATTGCTGAGTGGTTGTTGTGATTGTTGTTGGGCGTAGGTGGTGGCTGTAGTGGTTGCTGTTGTTGTTGAGGAGGAGGTGGTGGCGACAGTGGACAGTTGCTAATTGGCTGTGGGGGCGGGTTAGAACTCTTACGTACTCTGGTGTGCGAACTAGAACTCGAAGAGGATTGCGACGATGACGAAGAGGAGGAGGAGGAGGAACAGGCAGAGGAGGCCGATGCCGCTCCAGACATTCTGGCAGCGGACGATGCCGTGGACATGGTAGTGGCTGCCGTTGAACCCGCCGCCGTCACCACCTGAATGGGCTGTGGCGGCGGAGAGAGCGGAGAGTTAATGCCGAAGCGATTCGGCGATGTGGTGGCCACTGGAGGCGGCGATAGCGGCATCTCGACAATGGGGCTGGGCGAGCGGGTGGGCGTGAAGTCGGACTGGCCGCTCGAGCGGTAGATGCCCTTGCGGACGGGCCAAGGCGCCTGATGGGACATTGTTTCCTTAAAAGATTCTCAGTGGAAGACGTCGACGCGACAGAGGCAGGTATTTCAATGCCAAAGTCGGAACGATTGCGATCACTCTATATCCGTGGTATATACAGAGACGTGTGTTTCTGTTTCGTTCGCGTATTTTTTTCAGTCTTATGTACTTTGTATTTTATTTATTTTTTGAATTCACATAAAAATAGCGCACAAATTGGCTGCGTCGACGTCGCCGTCACTTTCTCTGTGTGTTCTGCCGATGTATTTCTTGCTGTGTATTCGTATCTGTTATATATTGTGTTTATGTGTGTGTGTGTATGACACTGACCGACAAATAGAACTTGTAATATTTTACAGTTAAATGGTAATTAACAAGGCACTTGACACGACGAAACATGGGATGACCGAATCGAACGAACACTTGTTGCACCGATTTGGCGTTGGGTGGAAAAGGGGAGGACTTAACGAAGGCATTGGTAGGAGGAGCTCACATAGCGGCGAAAGCGATAGGCCATCTGTCGTTAGGTTTTCGATATTCCGTAGTTAAGCTATATTTCGTTGGGTTTTTATAGGGTTTGCGGGGTTGTTAATAACCCAACTTTCGTTAAGTTTCGTTATGACTCTTTCTTCAAATATTTTTTTTACTTGTTCTTTTTGTATAATTTCACCACTGACTCTATTCAGTCTATGAGATTTTTCTGAATTTGAAGGTCAAAGGTGTTCCACTTTTGTGCTCGTTGCACCTGCGACAATATTCGCTTTCGTAAACAAAAATCGCGGTACAATTGTTATGTATTTTAATTAGGAAGTGTTTGTCACTTTATTTGTATTTAGTTCGCTTCTGTCACAGACACACATCAGTTTCGACTATATGCAAATGATTATAATGCTCTCTGTTCCATTCAATATTCTCAACTACATATATTTCGATGGCTGAAACGCTCGCGACGCTTGTCTATCTGCTACTGAGGTCCGCGTGTCGCTCTGAGGCATTTTATTCTAAAGAATTTCGAAAATAATACAACGAGAGCACACATAGGAAACAGACGAAAATTTCGGAGCGTAAAGTCGTGGGAAATAAATCAAAAAATGGTGAGAGGGGTTGGGGTTTGGGTGTTGTTCTCCTCCGATCTTTCCCTGATCACTTCTCGGAAATAATTCGGGGCTGTGCGTGCCGTTCCCTGAGTTTCGGAGCAATTGACGCAAATGTCCTAAGACTATTCCGGATTGTTCGCCAATCCATAAAAATTGTATCAAAGTATTTTCATTGGATTTTTTTATTATTGTTTAAACCCAAAAGCACTTGTTGGCTCCGCACATGGAGCGTGGCAATCGGTATGTCGGCCTAATTTTTTGGCACAGACCCAGGCACAAGCATCCATTCGAATTAATGCTCTCGTGCGAGATTTTATATGTATTTTCTAGGTCGGATTGAGTTTGGTATTTACTTAATAAGGGTGCTCTGTCTCTGATGAATGGGGATGATGAAGTGTTGATGGAGAGGTTTATGGTGGGATCTTGAGAGTGGATTTTTGTATGGGCCAGTATAACAGTTTTTTAAAAGAAAAATCACACAAAGTAGAAGATGGGAAATAGAAACAATCTCCAGATTTTAAATCAATTAAGAAGATACTAAAAAGTAGGCCATAAAATATTTTATGTGCCAATGAATTTGTCTTTTAAGCTGTTATATTTTGAGGCACACTTTTGGGCGCCATTTTAATGGATTTCAAATCTTCAGTTGCTTTCGTAAATAAAATTAAGTTTCAACTAACTAATAATGACTTTGTTTATGACCTTTTCCTAATTTCCCAAACGTACTTTGCTCTATTTTCGTTGTCCTTGACATTTACTGCGTATTTGCGGTTCCTATCCCCAGATATATGTCATCCGTCACCGTACAGCAATTAATGCTTATATACATATGCAAATCAACAAACGTGATGTAACGCAGACTGATTAGATTAAATCTGTCGGAGGAACTGCGGTCTTCCCCTATATCACCTTTTCTGGGTAACCTGGGTAACAGGTGTAATAGCAAACATTGAGAACATCGGGTGTACCTGAACTTTTCGAAACATTCCTATGGGTTTTTCCTTCTTCGACTTGCAGTAGTTTCGGATAAGTTTGCTGGGGCTCCCGAGGAGCAGGCACTTGTTTAGGAACATTTCACATTACTTTCGCGTCGAGGGCTGCCTAGTTTTTGGCGCCAGACAATCGATTTTCTTGAAAATATGCGTAAGCAGGCGAGTACTTTCGCGACTTGACAACATTCGCTTGTGGAGAATGTTCCTTGTGAACTGGACTGGCGCGGCCAGGAATTTGCTATTAACGCCTTGGCGCTGGTGTCCCTTATGCGACCTTAACATGCACGCGATGAACTCCCAACTGAAAGGAGTGGTCTGAATGGTCTAACAGTTAGCAAAAGCTCTCGAAATGGGGGTGGCTCCCCTTTGGGTTCGACCAACTGCCCTTTGTTTAACGTTCAACCCTGTGGGTAGCTTTTTTGCCAAAAAGCTTTGGCTTAGAGGACAGATTTTAGGGGCGGTGAGTTCAATGACAATTTGCAGGAGGTTATTAGCATTGATTTCAGGATGGGTTATGGCAAAGTTTCAAAAAGAGCCAAAATATATTGTAAAAACTACCACAAAACCTCTAGAAGTTTAAGAGCTACCCTTCTGCTATTTTAGTAAATTTCTTACATAAATTTAATCAATTTAAGAGATACTCTGATGTCAAATTTCCTTTTTGATATTCTTAAACTCACCTTAATAATAGCTGCATTCTCTTCCGTCTTGACTCCATCAACCTCCAATCGATTTCGCATCGCTGCCGAGCCCTTGCTCTCCTTATAGTCTATGTCTCCGGCCTGGAGGCGCTTCATCTCCGCCGAGTTGCTGGTGGCCTGCTCGGAGCTGAAGCCATCGGTGACCACTTTGGTCTTGGACTCGGTCTTCATGCGCTTCTCCTGGAACTTGATCGTGTCGATCGTCTTGCTGGATCCGCTCAGCCCGCTGGCACTCAGCTGGGCGGCGGTTGGGTGGGTGAGGTCAAGGCCGCTGCCAAAGTGATTGTGGGTATGGCAGTCGTCGTCGTCGGGCAGGGTCACGATCACATTGCTGTCGTCGTCGTCCAGATTCTCAAACGAGGCCCGAAGTCTGCCAAAGAAAATAAAGAAACGTTAATTGAAGGTAAAGAAAAATCTAGCGACGAGGTCAGGGCACTTTCAATTAGCATTTTTGCTTGCTAAAATATTTGAAATTCTTAATTAATTAAGACTATTAAGATTATAAAAATTATTTCAAGATGGTTTGCTTTTACAGAGGTTTCTCTACTTTTCACTTAAAGAAAATCTGTAGCACTCTGACTAGAGAATTCCTACTCCATGTGTCACTATCAATCAGCAGAGCTGCCTATCTATAAAAGATGGTTACGTTGCAGAAAGATACTTTTTCGACGAGTCACCATTAATTGGTGGAATATTTTTTCGCTTTTGTAGACACCCACACTTACTTCTTCTGCAGTTGGGTGATCTTGTCCTGGCTGCTGAGACCCCTGAGATCGTCGATCGACGGATGGGCGGATGTGAGTTTGGGGGTTAGCCGACTCGTCGTCGTCTGGGCCATTGTGCTGGGCGCGGTGAGTGCTGATGGGGACGATGTGGTATTCGTGGATCCGGATCCCGCTCCACCTGCAATACGCTCAATGGCCAGGTCGTTGATTTCCGACATGGACTTTTGGATATTTGTGAGATCTCGCTTGACCGCCGCCGCTTTCATCTCCGCCGACGTGGACAGGGCCTGTGTGGTGGAGGAGCTGGAGGAGGACGACGATGAGGAGGAGGACGAGGAGGTTATGTGATGGTGCAGGCGCTGTGACTTTTTCTCTACCCGCGTCGTGGTGCTGCTGCTGCTGTTTACGACCTGCAAAAAAAAAAAAATAAGACAATTATAAAAGGTTGTCATATTTTCTTTTTGGCTCAGACTCATCACGGGCGGAAAATGCGAGGAATGTGGACAATACACTTTTCCCCGCATTCCGCAGTCTGCAAATACCGTATAGATATCTGTCTATATATATATAAATATGCTTTACTGTCTGGCGCTATCTCAACTCGCATTTTATGGCCCGGGGCGCTTAGCGCGGTCTTTATAAATCAAATGAACCATTTGTTTTGGGATCGACAGTTGTGTTTTTTGGGGAAGCCATATAATATTTGACTTGCCCTGCCTTGCAAGGGAGCTTACCTCCAGAAAGTAGATGGATGGGCCGCTCTATCTACATTCCTCTGATAATTAGCCAAAATGCTTTATGGTTCAACCAGCTTGATTAAAGAAAGAAGGAGGTTTTTGGGTCTGGAAAGGCTCTTTAAAACCTATAAACTATATATTACAATGAAAATTAAATTTTTTGAAATTTAAATAGTTATTATTTTTACTTAATAATAGATCTTTGTTTCCAGATCTCTTACTAGCTCTTGGATTATTTAATTCAAAGTCATTGACCCTAGGTCAGTAAACCCGATGATGGTCTCATCAAACTTTAATTAGTTTCACATCATTTTTTCTTTAAAATATATATATGCATAATTTTTAATTATAATAAATTAGCTTTTGCCTTATAAAACATGTCTCGATCCACTCATAACTTTCTAGGAAAAACCCAAGGAATACAATTTTCTATTTATGGTTTATTTTTGCTGAAAAAATAAGCCAAAACTCGCCGTCGTCGTCGTCGTAGCGTTTTTGACAAATGTTCGCGTATTACGAATCAAATCTAATTTTGGCCAGGTTTTCAGGCGTCTGCCAGAATAAAAAGGCAAACTAAGCGGCAGAAGAAGCAGAAGCCGCGCAAAAGTCAAACAAGTTGGGCTGATAGTATACATATATATATAAGTGGCCAAGTGTGTGGGCAGCGATCGGTTTTATAAGGCGTTCTTCTTCTGGTTAAGCAATAAAACATGTGCACATACATAAATCGCGAGCGATTTGAATGGGCGTTGCGCATACGACATGTTGGCCAAAGCCAAGGCAAAGGCATTTCGCACCCTCCCCCCTCCCCCTGTCGTTCCGGCTGACATACACTTATCGGTACGGTAACACCTTCTAGTGCCCACTGATCAATAAATATTTTCCCTTACAAGTGCTGAGGGAGGGGAAGGAGCCTTCGTCGTCGTCGTCGTCGGCTGGACACGAAATCGCAAGATTAGATATCGCCTTGTTTCTTTTCTCCCCCCCGCCCCCTCATTTCTGCGTCATTTACTAATTTATCACAATGATGTTTTGTATTCTATAAAGACTAACCTCTTTAGATCTGGGACAGTGAGAGTTGCCAATGGAACTTCTTGGAAAACTCCGCTGCTTTCAATTGAATTTCATATTACGTATACGCCTACGTTTTGATAGAGCACTTAACTCGGTCATATATAGTATAGACTTTGCTATATATATATATATATAATCAGCTAGGGATGAGGGGCTTATCAGACACGGACACACACAGAGACACGAGACACGAATGCTCCCATCTAGATTTTACTTTTCTTTTAGCCCGCAATTTCCTCTACTTTTAGGACAGGACTTTTACTTTTACTTTTGCACTTTTCACTCACTGGGACTGGACTTGTGTATTGTGTTTCACTCTTTCGTTGTTTTTCTACTGACTTCGTCGGTCGTTTCTATTTATTTGTGCAATACTGATAACAAAGAGAGTTCGTTTAATTGTTCGTTAATAGGCAAAAAACCCACGATTCTTTGCTCATTGATTTCGTTCGGTACTCGTCGTTGCGGCGAGAGTTATTATTATAAAAGGTGATTTGTATTATTTCTTTTTCGACGGCACACACGCTAGCAGACTAGGAATACAGCAAATTATTTCCGCCTCGGCTGACTGTTTTTGCTAAAGTATTTCTTGAATCTCTTAGCGCGTCGCTGGTTCGTTCGTTTCGTTAACTAAAATAAAAATGAGCGTTGAGCACGAAATTTCTAGCTTCGAAGGCGCAGCGTGGGAGCTTCAAAAGCGAAGAGCTTTCAGCGCTGTCGCGTCGCTGTCGGCGTCACTTTAAAGTGCGATCGACAAGATACACTTGACGAAAGAGCTTCTGAAGCGATAGAATATCTTGTGAAGTATAACGAAATAGAAGGGTTTACCTTACATTTGATTTTGTTCTACAAAAATGCAATTATCAATGGGATTTTTAACAGGTTTTAAGTATAGTTTAGAGGATTTTCTTGTAGTTTATAGTTTATATGATAAAATTAGCTAATAATTTGTTATAAAAAAGGTTATAGAATAGTGATCTATTAAC
>JAEIIL010022398.1:0-16161 GCA_018905715.1 Drosophila lini
AAGCTGGGAATGTAAAACTGTAACTGTTAAACTGTAAACATAATAAGTATAGGTAAAATGAAATGAAACTCTGTTTTGTGAGTGTTTTCAGTATTATTAACTATAATATAAACATCAAAACCAATCTGCAAGGGCATGCCGAAGTTAGCTTCCTTTCTTGTTAATTTTAAAATAAACAAGAAGTTTTTTAATATAAAAAATCAGATTTTATAATACAAAATAATATTTTTCTAAGTGAAGGAATCATTTTCGACCCCATAAACCATATATATTCTTGATCAGCATTAACAGGGGAATCTTTCTAGATATGTCAGGAAGAAATCGATTTTTTGGCCATTTTTGGAAAATTTTTATAATTTTTATAATTTTTAAAATTAGCAAAAATGGCCAAAAATTTTGATTTCTTAAAATATTAAATTTGATATGCAGTTTTTTTAAATTAATAAAAACTAACACAAAACTGCTTTCCGAATCGAAATTAATGCATTTTTGGCTTAGTTATGATATATTTTAATTGTTACCTGCAAGGGTATACAAACTTTGGCTGGCCAAAGTTAGCTTTCTTTCTTGTTTTATGTATTTTCAAAATAGTTGCTTTCCAGAATGCTTATAAACTCGTTCGCCAAGCTGCTAGGGAATTAGTCGAGAATTTTTGTTCGTTGATTATGTTTCAAGACACAATGAGTATAGACTCAATTATTTTCGGGGCCTTTCTGGAGCTTATTATTCTACAAACAGCAAAAGCGAATGTTCCCGGATGTCACTTCTTAGAAACTGTGAATATAGCGTCTAGTCAGAGGCTACAAAATGGCTCATATTTGTACCAGGACATCGAGATTCCTGAATATTTGACTGGTCAATATGATTACATAACAACGGAGTTGGATAATAATGAAACTGTGAAGAGCCACCTACGGGGATGTATTTGTCAACTGAAACCTTGCATATGGATCTGAATCCAATAGTAAATGCACCGATGGTTTGATGGAGGAGCTGGCTGGGATCAATCCTTTGCTTAAAGTGACACTCATCAATGGGTCAGTGGTAGAAACGAACTTGCTAAAGGATTTTATCGTGTTGAGAGATCGAATGCGGTTTTATGATTTTTGGGGAAAAGATAAGTACACATTATTCGAGGTTAGTCCTTCTTTCTATTCTGGGCTTCTTTAACTTACTTGATATCCTTAGAACGGAAGTGTACTATTTTATAGTGCGGACACGGTCAACTTCAGGGGATATGACTGTCTCCATCCGAATCAGTTCACTTCAAGCAACACAGAGTTCCTTGTGGCTACCTTCCATGATGGCTTGTATAATGAGAGGATACCATCATTACTGGAACCAGGAATTAAAGAGCGTAAGAGGAGTCACTTTGTAGCCACTTAAAGTACTTGCAGTCCTTTAATCTTTCAAATATGCAGTGTTGGGGCTTTCAGAAGTTTCCTTGGTTCTCACAATCGCAGTGTATCTTCACTTAAAGAAGCTCCGGAATCTGCACGGAAAGTGCTTCATCTGTTACATGATAGCTTCGTTTATGCATTTCTTTCAATTTCTGGAAGCCGTTCCAATTTCTTTGCAGTTGTGCGTTCTACAAGGTATGCATGTTGTTTAATAATTTAAATAAGTTGAATGTATGGAAATGGCAGCAATGCCATTAACTTCTTTTGGTGCACATTTTATTATATAATAATAGTCTAAGAAAAAAGACTTGTTTTTCATTTATTGTTTCGTCCTTAAATTACAGGTTACTTCAAGCTATATTCCATATTCGCCAAATTCACTTGGCTCTTGGCTTTAAGCCATCAGTTGTGGAGAGGCTTTACTTCGGTCAATCGAATTGAATCTGAGTATAGCTTCGGAGCCTACAGCATATTTGCCTGGGGATCGGCAGCTGTCCTGATGGGAGTACCTTTTCTGATTGATCACATTTGGGATGGCGATCCCTACAACATGGATTGGGTTTCCGGTATTGGTTGGGGAAACTGTGATTATATTGGTAGGTTTTTGTTAGTTTATTATTTTTTGCACAAGGTATTCAAGAAAATAATGTTCCTTATTTTCAGAAGAAAGGATTTATTTTCTCTTCATTATTGTAACGCCGTGTGTAATACTAATAGCATTAAATACAATCCTTATTATATTGAGCACCAGCATTATAAGAGTAAAAATCTCACTGAGGCACTTCTCCGAACACGACGAGATTGCAAGGAACCTGAGCTCTAGAACGCAAACGTAAGATCTAATTTAACATTAATATCATGAGAATTTTCCACAATCCGATTTCAGGTTTAGAATGTTTGCAAGTCTCTTCATCGTTATGGACATACAGTGGAGCCTTCGCTTTACTTCAATCTTTGCTGATTTGAATTATCTTAAAACTATATGTGAATACTGTGATTATGGCATCGGAATTTTTATTTTCATTTTATTTGTCCTGAAACGCAGCACTCTTAAGCTTCTTATGGAAACGTGAGTTTTCAACCATTTTTTCAGATCTGTTTTAATAATATTTTCTTTAAAATGTAGTATTCGAGAACGGAGAAAATAGCAGTAGACTGGATTAAGGCTTCTCTTTGAATTCTGTTATGTTTTTATAAGTTAGTCAATAAGATTTGTTGTTCTAAATTGTATATTAAGTTAATAAAAGCAATATAAGTATGTGTTTCCTTCTTTACCAAACCGGAGCTGCGCTTGCTGAAGCTTAGCAACTCTGCTATCAAATAATATAAAATTAATAAATTCCTTGTGCATTCATAACGCAAATGAAACTTTTTTTTGTTTGAACCGATATGAAAATGAATACCTCGTGTGCCACGCCCCATAATTTGCCCCTCTTGTTGGCCGGACGCCATCAGAACAACGTATGTATGCAGGTTACATCTGCCTGTCTGCGCTGCTCTTCGCTTTGGGATCGTCCCCGAATAACCCCTCCATGTCCATCGGAGCGATCCGACCAACAAGCCGAACGGATTTTGGCATTCTGCTGACCATTTTTCGCGGACGCCTGAGTTTCCTCAGTCGCCAGAGAGTTGTGGAGCCGTCAAGTGCGCGGAACACGGAACCGATCGCCCATGTAAATGCCGTAGAATCGACCAATATCCGCCGGATACTGCAGCCAATTAGCAAGTAATTTGCCAGTGAATGAAATCATTGCAATTTGCCAAGTATTTCCGCATCAGTGTCGTGGCGAAAGTTTCGAAATTGCATTATTTTTTCGGCGATTTTCGGGGCGTTGCAGCCGCACAAATTGGCGACCAGAACCAGGCGAAAGACCTATAAATAACCCAGGCAAAGGGTAAAACAAATTTTTGATGTGTACTCGCAAATTAAAAGATGCAAAAGAAAACAGTGTACATAAAATAAATTTTGCATAATTTGCCAGTGCCGAAATTTGCTTTATTTCAACGAACTGACTGCAGGTTGCGTCAAGGCAACAAGTAATTAATTAATGGCTTTTGTTCTTGCATCAATTTGTACTTGTTATGTGTGCTGTGCTGCTTAAACACTAAAAAACATATGGCTTCTATTTTTGCTTTTTGCATGCTTTTTTCGATTTATTTGGGTAGCAAGACAATAATATATTTTAACTAAGAAATCTACTAATTGAGAAGAAGAATATTTATTTGGTGAAAAAAGGAAATAAAAAATTTACATATTTATAAGTTCATAGTTAAATTCATCCTGAAAACGTTACTTTCTTCACAAGCAGTTGTGGAATCCATAAAACATTTTTTTCTAGAACTGCTTAGGTTAGTGTATTTCCATACTAACTTGCTTGATATGCACTATTGTGTTAGTATATTCATATTTACAATTATTTTAAGGAATAATTATAATATTCAATATTTTAATAAGTATATATTTCAAAATATTAAAAGCAAAGATTGTCCTTACAGCAGAAGTATGGCTTATAAAGCAGTGCTAACATTTGAATTTAAGGCACTGCTTAGGACAGTGCAAAATACTTCTCAAGCAGTTATTGAATCCAGGAAACTGCTTAGGACAGTTTAGATTTATTTTCATCTAAAAAAAAATAATTAACTTTATTGCTTGACATTTTGTATATTTAAACCAAAGCATGTCCTGAAAGAAATAATCAAGAAAGCACTAATCTCAGAAGAGTCTTATTTTTGAGTAGTTAGTAAATCCAGCAGACTAGATCAACAGTTCAATTAAATTGAATATTTTTGAATAAACAAAGTATCTAGACAGAGAATCCCCATCGAATCGTAGATTTCATGAATGAATTGCTTGTGCTACTTATAGACGCCAATACAAAACACAAACCGTCGCCCGCCTGCATATTCCCCATAGAGTTAGCACCGATAGATAGTACCAGACTCACCCGGATCCAGAGCCACAAGAATACACCACAACACAGACACTTTTCCGGCTGACCCAAGGCGTATCCTGTCATGGATAATTGGAATGTTTTGGCAGCGCAAACGCAGGCGATCGGAGGACGTGACGATCTCAATGCGGCGGGAAAAACGCGACTGGTGAGTAGCATTTCAATTACTATATAGTAAACAAAACAAACCCGGCCGATCGGTGGCGTATATATAGAAAACTTGGCAAACAAATAAAGTGCTACGAAATACATATACCAAAAAGTACACTGAAACAAATTTTTAAGTTTAAATAAATCAGAAATTAAAAGATATATCAAATAGTTAAATTTTATAAGAAACCGCTGGAGATTTTAAATCCCTGGAAAAGCGTTACAAAAACTAAGAGATCACAAGTGAAACCCAGTTTTGAATGAATTTGGCTTGTTAAATAAATCATTGCATACTCTTAGACACCTGTTGTTATTTATTTTAATTGTCTGGCATACTTTTTGCCACACATTCTGGTGATTTCAAATATCTAAAAACTTCTTAAAGAACTTTTAAGAGCGGAAGCTTAAATTGCCTTAACAAAAGTTTTAATTTAAAATGGGTAAATACATTTTTCCTCACTGTATTTAGAACAAAATATTACATTCTTCTTGTTTGAATGCATTCAGTGGTTGGGCTGTTCTGGGAGAGTGCGTAAGTAGCGCGGGCCTGCGAACAGCTGATGATGGCTCCGAGACAGGTCTCTCGACTCTCTGCTGCCAACGTTACTGGCACTCGTCTATAAATAGGACCCCCTGATTTTCTCTTGAGTCGATTGCCTGGCGGTGGGTCGGTCTTTTGGAGAATCCGATGCGATCTCGGTGGGATCTCCCACTCGCAGTAGCGCGAAAGTAGCTCAGTCCGACGGACATTCAGCTGGCAGGCCGTAAAACGCGTGGTGTTCCTCTGTTTTTTTTACCTATATATATTTTTTTATATAAGCTAAGTGCTTTCGAATCCAATCTCTATACACAAGTGCAATACCTGGACTGAGGAATGGATATTTCCACGGATATCTGGGGTCAGCTGGCAGTCGAGGCCTCGCAGGTTTACCTGTCGGATGGCACAGTTCGCAGCCCTTTTGCCGATACGGTACTGATTCTAATGAGCTTTAAAGATATAATTTACTTATTTTTTGCTCTTTGTCTGGGAGAGAATGGACCTGGTGAAAGAGAAATATCTACAAAATAATTTGTGATAGCATATAGAGGGTCATAGCTGAGAGAAGGAGATTAAGCGAGTGAAAATTAATTGAAATGAAATTATAAGTCTATAAATTGGTTTAAATTTATATTTTAAATGAATTATCTTATTCGTTTACCCAAATATCTATATATTTCTTGACCGTAGACCATCGAGAAGCTGCCCGACAAGGTTCTATTACACATCTTCTCGTATCTGTCCCATCGCGAGATCTGCCGCCTGGCCCGGATTTGTCGTCGCTGGCGATCGATTGCCTATGACACGCGTCTCTGGAAGAATGTGTCCCTGCGCCCGGAGGTCTCTGGCCTGCATGTGGGCTCCCTGGAGATGCTGCTCCAGCTGATATCCGTGAGATTCGGTCCTACGCTGCGGTACATTGAGCTGCCCATCGAGCTCATCACGCACACGGTGCTCCACGAACTGTCGGCCAAGTGTCCCAATCTCACGCACATGCTGCTGGATTTCTCCACGGGTAAGTTAACTTTGATTTTGTCATTAAGGAATTAATTTTATTATAATTATTACTCTATTTTTTAGCTATGCAACTGCACGACTTCAGCGAGATGCAGGCTTTTCCCACAAAACTCCGCTACATGTGCATTTGCCTGTCGGAGGTGATCTTCATGGAGGGCTTCATGCGAAAGATCTACAACTTTATCAACGGCTTGGAGGTACTGCATCTCATAGGCACTTACGAGAAGTGCGAGGAGGAGGAGGAGGAGATCTACGAGGTGAGTTATTGCTCCCATAAATGTGCTATACATAATTGTAATCCTTATTTTTCCTTGAGGTAATCAACGTTCACAAACTAAAGTCGGCCACCCCCAATCTGCGGGTGATTAATCTGTATGGCATCAACTTTATCGACGACTCGCACATTGACGCCTTCAGCTCCAACTGCATCCAGCTGGAGTGCCTGGCTGTGAACTTTTGCAACAAGGTCACCGGATCCACTCTGAAGACCCTCATCCAGAGATCGAAGCGTCTGACCTGCCTGCTGATGAACGGAACCAGCCTGAAGTCCGAGTTCGTAATGCAGGCGGAGTGGGACAAGTGCGCCCTCCAGGAGCTGGATATCACGGCCACGGATCTGTCCACCGAGTGTCTGGTGGATATGCTGACCAGGATACCTACTCTCAAGTTTTTGTCAGCCGGCCAGATCAATGGTTTCAACGATAGCGTGCTGAAGCAGTGGATGGAGTCGGGCACTACGAGGTGAGTGGGGGGCTGGGATTTTGGCTACGATCTTGGAATTTAGATCTCTTGCCTGTTTTCTTTAGATCTCTGATTTCCCTGGATCTGGACTCCTCGGACAACATCACGGATGAGGGCCTGCTCAAGTTTGTGCAGCGTCAGGGACACCAGCTCAGCGCCTGCTGTCTCTCGGGAATGCCCCACATCACGGACCAGCTGTGGATGAGCATTCTGCCGCTGCTGGGCAATTGCAAGTATGGATTTATATTATTTTTGTATTTTTTGAATTTTTACAAACACACTTGTCACCCCCTAAGGATCATTGTCATGGGCACGGCTGAGAAACTGGGCGTTAACATCCATGTGGATCAGTTGATGGACACCATTGCCTCCAATTGTGGAAATCTGGAGCGTCTGGAGCTGCGCTGGGACCCGGATAACTTGCGTTTCTCCGATAAAAGCCAGAAGGCCATCGATATATTGCGCGTCAAGTGCCTCAAGCTAAGATGCATGGTCCTCAGGTAAGGAATTTTAAGTTGTTTGAGATTATTTTAAACTAAAATTCTTGGGTTTCTTAGCGATGGACGTTACTATGAGACGGTGAAGGCCAATTTCGAACGTGCTGATCGCATCACTGTGGTCCGTACCACCACCTGTTGCCGGGTGTCGCCCTATCACCTGCTGCGCAACTACAACGATTTGATTTTCAACTGAGATTGTTTTGGAGGCCGATAAATCAATGTTTGTCTATAAAAATCATCAATAACTTTGATATTTTGTTCACCCTTAAGCCTGGTTACTCTACATACAGTGAGTTTTGGATTTATCAGGTGTTAATAATTATTTAAAAAATTATACAAAAATAAACTGTATAATTAAATGTTTATAAACTTAAATAGAATTTGTTTTATATACCCAAAACTCACTGTTTCTAGTATATTTGTTATCTAGACCCAAAGAGAATCCTTAAAAAATAAATAAAATTCCTTTTTCTGTGTGTTTTTTATGCCTTAATTAGACTATTCTCTGTTTGTTGTTTTCTGTATTTTCCGCTTCTTTTTCGTTTAATTATATTAAATCTAAATAAACGTACATAAGTGTAATTTAAATTAAAAAACAAAACAATGATTTCTTTTTTTTACATTTACAAAATTATACACATTTTTCATCTCGATTGATTTCGTTTTATTTATGTTTTTAACTAGTTTTTTTTTTTACTTGGTAACTTGATTAAATCATTTTCAGACTTTACCACAAAATCTTTTTTTTTCTCTTGCTGCTGGGTTCGTTTTTTACACTGTTTTAGGGCTAAGTTTCTGTTTTTTTTTTTTTTTGTTTGTGTTTTTCAACATTTTTGGATCAACTTTTTACCATAAACTTAACCTACATAGATCTCTGGTTCAATTATCGTCTCTTCGTGCAGGGCGCGTGTTTATAATTTAATTTAATTTAATTTAATTTAAGCATGGCTGCGTCTGTCTATGAGGATCGAAGGGTGTGTGGGGGGTGTGCGTGTGAAGTGTGTTAGGAAAAGAGAGAAGCCTTTGCATTTTTACATAATATTTATATTAGAAGTTCAAGAAGGTACGCCTATTGCTGATCCTGCGACATCCGGAACATGTGCGTTGTATTGCTGGCCGCCGCCGTGGCCACCGCTGCCGCCGATGTGGCCGTTGGCGGTGGCGGCTGGGCGGAGGATGTGGAGCTCATGTAGCTGCTGCTGGCACTGCTACCGCTGGCGCTGACGCTGACACTGGCACTGCTCGCTGCCACAGCAGCTGCTGACTCCACAATGGCTGCGGCAGCCTC
Source organism: Drosophila lini (assembly GCA_018905715.1). Taxonomy (NCBI): domain Eukaryota; kingdom Metazoa; phylum Arthropoda; class Insecta; order Diptera; family Drosophilidae; genus Drosophila; species Drosophila lini. The sequence continues at coordinate 8,586 of JAEIIL010022398.1, forward strand.
GGCTCCAATCACGGCCGCGGCAGCTGCTGTTGCGTTTGTGGAAGTGGCGGCCATCTCCGGCACATCGGGAATAGAACGTTCCGGCGTGCGTCGCGGGGCCACTCCGCCGGCATTGTTGCCATCCTGCCAGAAATAATTTAATTTCAAAGGATATCCCACAAGGAAATCTTTAGGAACACTCACATCTCTTGGATAGAGCCTAAGAGGCTGTTCTGCCTGAGCCGCCGCCACTGGTTCCGTTTCCTGGGCATTGTCCTCCGCCTTGTCCGTGTACATCATTATCTCGTGGCACAGGGGACAACGATCCTGAACGTACAGCCATTTGCGCAGGCAAACTCCATGGAAGAAGTGACGACACCGCGTTATCTTGGCCGAGTACATCTCCTGCAATATTCAAAAATATATTTTTTCTGTTTTTGGAAGCCGCCGGCGGACAATCTCACCTGGTAGCATATAGCACAGACATCGTCAAAAGCCTGCAACTGGGCTGTCGTTGCCTCTGGCAGTGCGGAGATCTTGTGGACTGCCGAACGGCGCTTCATAAACACGGACCAGCCCGCCCGGGCCTCGCACCAAATGTTGAAGTAGGCATGGATGCACATCATGATCGCTCTGATGGCGCCGCCTGTAGCATTTTGGGCTATCAAGTTATAATTATCGATACACGAAAAAAAATCAACCAAATAAACACAAAAAAAAAATGTTACATGCACACACAGATGGACGGACAACATTCGGATGGGCCCCAGGAAAGCGATGAATTCCACCCTTCACTCAATGATTTCAATGACAAAAGGATGCGAAGGCCAGGCCACTTACCCGACTCGAAGATCAGGATCCAAGCACCGTTTATAAAGAGCAGAATGCCAAAGCAGAACTCCACCGAATTGCCAAAGGCCCGAACGTAGTACAGGTAATCGTCCAGCTTCTCCCAGAAGAACTGCCGACGGGCGTCCAGGAGGAAGAGCGTGTAGGTGGCCAGCGAAACGAGCACCTGGAGGAAGGTAATTGATATATTATTTTTGAAAGTTTACTGAAGGATATTTCCTTCTTACCTTAACAATAACCTCCACGGAGAAGGCGGTAACTGCCAGCAACCAGGTGGAGATGGAACGCTGTGACCAGAGGTAGTAGAGCAGGGATACGGGCATCACCACCAGAAAAGCGCAGACGGTTAAAGCACGAACATGACGCTTCCTTGAGGGATTCCGCGCCGCACTCAGCGACATCAAAATGGGCGAGACGATGTTGTGGAGAAAGTGCAGCAAGGCGGTCATAAGCAGGCACAGATTCCGGCACAATCTCACAAAGCGCTTGTCCGGCGCCAGAGAGGTCAGGCCCGTTTGCAAGGCCAAAATGTAGAAGAGCACCGCCGACACCGTGCCCAGGGACTTCTCCTCATCGTTGTCATAGGTAAGCAGATACCACTGGAAGCCCCGACCAATGTAATGGCAAATCATCGAGATGACACCGGTCATGCCCAGTACGGCGGTTAGTGTTTCACAGCCATCGACGAGCAGCTTCTCGGTGGCTGGCATTAGTTCGAAGGGTTCCTCAGTTTCCGCCATGGCCAAGGCATAGCCGCCTTGAATGATTCTGTTTAAAGATTTAATTATTAAAAATTTAATTTGTGGGGTTTCTACTTGTAATTCTCACTCACCTGATGGTCCAGAAAACCCTCAACACATTCGGCACATTCAAACGCTGCCATTCGTTTTCGATCAAAGCAGACAGGCCAAAGTTGGACACGAAATTCATGGCATATTGATAGCCATTGTACACCGTTCGACTAGCCTCCATGGCACTGTGCATCAGCGTTATCATTGTCAGGATAATGGGCGTAAATCCAGCCACCACGGGCAGTTGTTGCACCATCTTCGGGGGTAGCGGCAGCATGGCCACCAGTATGGGACTAGCAAAGATGATGGGCATTGATTTTTGGAGCATCTCGAACCTCGGACCCAAATGGATGTACGCAAAGAGCATGCCCATGAACCATTGGGCCATTAGGTGCGGGGCCAACGACATGACCACACCGCCTGAATCCAGTAATCTCGTGGTGTTTAGCGACATCAGGTCCTCCAGTATGCAGGGACTGCGCTCCATCAGCGCCAAAGCACTCACGTTGGACCAGTAGGAGAGAAAGGTGAGGCCGAGAGAGGTGAGGAACATGTAGACCATCACCAGGTGACGGGTCCAGAGCATAAAGATGCAGGCGGCTGAGAGGAAACCTGCAAGATGCACAGGTAATGAATGAGTCAAGTGCTGTGCATTGGTTTGGATTAGGTTTTTCTTTTTTTAATGGGCGGTCAAAGTACGCGAGCGATAAGCGGCCCTTGGAATTCAACGGTTTCGTCAACGCAGGTCGAAAGCAATGAACTTTTAAATAAATTGGAATGGCTTGTATTTTGCCTCATGGCGAGGAAAACGTGAATGTTATTCTATTTTCCCAAATGTTTTATAATAGCTAGTACAATAATAGTGAAAAATAACAGAAATATCGACATTTCTTTTAAAATTTCAAACAAATTAAATGAGAAATAAGTGGAAAAGAGTGCAAATTCAGCATTTCACAGTCGCAATATTTCATTAATGTTATTAAATATTAAAAATATTTATTAAAAGAATTAATTTTCCGTTCGCTAAACTTAAAATGTCCCAATGTTAATTTAAATATATAAAATTATAAAAGTTAATTTCTAATGCTTTATTATTCAACGAGTTCTTGTTTACTTTGCTATCTTTGACCATTACCTGACCTATCTAAACCCAAATATCATTATTTTAATCTACTTTTTAAAGATAACAGACATATCTATATTATTTTAAAATTTAACCATGAATCGGTACTATTTTCTGCTATCTTTTTTCAGTCTTTACTTATTTTCTATGGCAGTCATAGTGATTAGGCGAGAAAAAACCATGTGAAAGTATTTCAAACAGTTTCTTTCGATGGTTTCTTGTCATACGTCAGAGGTTTTAGGTATGCAGGTTTTATACATAATTAACCAATCTATAAGACCTAGCCGGTTTTCATAATCAAGGAGTATTATTGATTTCCTTTATAGGAAAGGTGAAGGAGAAAATATTTTAATTATAGGTCTAATACATTTTTAATTAATGTAATAGAACTATATTTAAATTCACTTTTAAAGCGGTCCAAAATCTAATAAAAAATTGAAGTTTTCTTGGCAATTTACTTTCTGTACCGACAGTAAGACAGGCCACTAAATCGCACCTTGACCGAGGCTCCAATCGAGTGACGTGTTCATTCAGGGAATTCACATTTAATGTCCCCCGAAACCCATCAATGGGCTCCCGATAATGACTCACCAAACAGGCAGATGACAAACTTGACGGTGGTGATGCTGATTAGATCCGATAGCGACTCGTCCTGCGCCAGCTCGTTCATCAGCGTATTGAAGCCGGAGCTGAGTATGCCCTCCGATTGCGCCGATCTCGAGGCATTCTCGATGCTCCGTTCCAGGGCCTCCTGGGCGGCAACGGCTGCCGAGGTGGTGGCGGCCGCTATACCATCAGCACCGTTCATGCCGAAGAAGGCCTTGACGCTGGCAAAGGGATCTTGGCTGGCGTCCGTGGAGGAGGCATCTGTCTGGGGCAGGGATTCGGCGGACGACGAGGACGGCGACGACGACTTGTCCGGATAGAGCCGCGTGGGCAGGCCCATGCCGATCTTCAGGATCTCATCGATGACCATCACGGGCGGCACGCGCATGATGACGTCCACCAGGCCCAGAACCTTCGTTCGCATGGACATTGTAACTGACTGCTGATCCCGCGTGACTCGGCAATTTGTGGCCGCCTGGGTGCGCTTCCAGTTCCAGTTCCAATGCGATTTCAGCGACTTCCAATCTCTCAGTCTCTATACCTCCTCGCCGCCGCACGCATTTGTTGTGTGGCCTTCGCGTCTTTCGATTTCGCAAATAACAAACCAAGAAAAGCACAACACAACAAGCCAATTGATGACAGTGTACTTGCGCAGGTGTGCGTGCGTGTCCGTGTCGGTGTCAGTGTCGGTGTCGGTGTGCGTGTTTGTGTTCGTGTGAAAATATATCAGATTGAAAAGGTAAGGAGGTAGGGAGGTAAAAGGTAAAAGGTAGGTTCGTCGGCAGGTGGTATGTTTCGTCTTCGTTCCTTTTGAGCGCTTTTCCGTGCCCTTGCTTGTTGCGCCCCACTTTTTCCTACGATTTTTGGCCCGAACTTTACACTTTTCACAATTTTGTTTTTTGTTTTTTCCTGCCAAAGCGAACTAAATTACAAAAACCTATAAAATACCACAACACTAATATCGATATGAGGCGCCAAATAACAATGAAGGGCTGGCCACACTGAACAGCGGCAACGAAAAACGTAACGCAGGGTTGCACAAATACAATACGAAATGGTTATATTTTTACCGTTACAAATTCAAAATATTTAAATCTTATCTATTTACAAACTGTTTCGGATGACATCCATCACTCAGCCTCATCAGCAATTATTCATTTTCACTAAAAGAAAATGTGGTAGACAGTTTTTTCTGTCATTAAAGACGAATTTTTTATTTTTTATTAGCAAGCAGCCATGTTTTAAAGGCTTTATAATATATATTTTTTTTTATTATTATTAGTTATGGTTTATAATATCATAGAAGAAGACGGCCTTAGCGGAGTTGCCATTCTAGTTCGGTGTCCCACTCCAGTGTTGCCTCTTCCAGCCCCTCCTCATATAGCCCCTGGTCTAGGAGCTTCAGGAGTTTCCTAACTCGGTGGCCCAATCTGCGGTAGATCCTGAGAAATTTAGGATCATGAGTTCTGGTATACTGTCTCCTGAACCTATGCTTGGCATCGATGAGCTCTTTGATTTCCTGTGGTAGGTTAGGGCGGTGCTTCGTGGGGATGACGACGGTGGGAGGTTCTGCCAGCTCTGCTGCAACCTTAGTTTCCTCCTCAAGCATCAACGCTGCGTCATCGATGTCCTTTGCAGAGTTAATCCCTGTTTGAAGATGGATGGTGTCCTCCAGAGACATCCTGAATCGCCTAATGTCTGCGCCAGGGGGAAGTAGCGTTTCTCTTGGCAGAGTTGTTGCCGTGGGGGAGACTGGTGTTATAGTGGCCCAAACTACTCCACTCTACTTTAATCCTTATCCTTGTATGATCTTAGGTGCTGGCCCGCAATGTGTTTTTTGTTTATATTTTTCTTATTCTTCGATAAGCGGCGGTGGCTATCGCTATCGCCTCTATTTGACCTGAACCGGAACTAGTTTAGAAGTCTATCGATAAGCGGGTGACTTTTGGCGCGTTCGTTGCGGAATTCAAAGGGAGAACTGTCGGCGGGAATTTAAAACTCGTGAGAGTCGGGCGAAAATGCTTAAAAATTGAGTAAATAAAATGTACTACAAATTGAAACTTACAATGGTTAGGGCCTGGCCTTCTCATGTTGTTTAATTGTTTTTATTTATTTCAAAAAATAAAATAATAATAATATTTGTATATCCATTTTAATTTATAGTGCTTATTTTATGTTGCATTTACAATTTACAATTTTCCTGGTCCTGGTCCTGGTGCCACTACTGTTTGTTACTTAAAAAGGTTAATTGCCATTGACTTTCTTTCAAAAATCACTTCCGCTTTCCATATTTCAAGTGAAATGTCTGCAGTATAAACGATTCCAAAGTAAACATTTCCTGAATTCCTTCTAATCCGTACATATACCCCCTCCGAAAGTCATTTACGTGAATTTCCTCAATTGTTCGGTCATTAACTTTTGCCATTTGGAACCTTAATTGTTGTTCTTTCTTGTTGGCGACCCCTTCTCTTATGCAAATGCCTCAAATTGAGGCAATGCAGTCCGCATTTAGGTTTCGCGTTGCCCCAAAACGCAACGCTCGTAATTATGCGCAATTGTTTAGCGTTTAGCTCGGAGAGTTCAACTAACATAATTGATTTTTCATGCCGCGCCACAAGAATTTTAAACAAACTGCACACACGGGTCATAACAAAACAAAAAACAAAAAAATAGGCAGCCGTTTGTAAGTCGAGGAATGCATGCAGGTTTGTCGATTTCTTTATTCCAAACGAAGGGTATTTGGGGTAACGCGATTTGGATTGCAAATAGGTCAGAGTTGGGTATTTAAAGGGTTTTGTTTTACATGCCGGACATGGGGGGACTAAAAAAACTATAAACTATATTAATAGCACATTGGGGACTTAATATATATTTTTATAAAAATAATTAGAGTATCTTGAGTTCATTATTCTTGCAACAGCCCAGCAGCTCTGCTATTTTGCATAGTTTTCACGAGGCTTTTGGTGCCAGCGAGTCGCATTGCATACTTGAAGGGGCAGCAAATTGAACAAATTACGCTAGGTTTACGCTATATATGTACTTTTTATTTTATTTTATTTCCTCTTTTTTTAGAGGGGCAGGCAAACAGTTAACACTCCCCAAGGCGCTGGGGGCCCCCAATATGGGCCTCATATATTTAATGTAATCAGTGTAATTGTCATCGGCGAGACCCGGGATCTCGATATGGTAGCTGCTGCTCCCGAGCGGAGATCCCAGATCCGAGATCCTCCGAACCGAGATCCTCTCTCTTTGCAGTTCGCACGCATGGCAATTGTATAATTTATCGCTCCAGTTCTAATCGGCGGAGCTGTCATTGAGACAGCTGACCAGGCTCGGGATTCGGACGCGGACGCGGATTCGGATCGGAAGGCCGCTGCAGGCAGCTGCTAGCGGTGGCTGGATCTCGGGGGAACGATTTAATTCGCTAACCATATAAGTCGGAAATTTGTACGTTGATTAACGCGCCAATCGTTTTACACAACAACGTACAAAGTGTCGATGGTCGATGGTCGATGGTCGATGGTCTCCATGTCTTTCCAGCTCCCCACTTGGCCCCTGTTTTTTTCCGCGACTCCAATAGCAGTTTCATTTTCCAACGTTCATGTGTGATTTCATTACACTTTGGTGGCTACACTGCTATAAATTTGGAATTGTATTTGAAAAATAACTTAACTAACAATAGTCTTAATTTTATTAAATATTTTTGTATCAAAAAGAAACAATGTGAAGCCTCCACTGCTTGCAGTTTACTATTGCTTGTGCATTCCAGGCAAGTGCCAGGTTGCTCATCTTGAAAAACTATTTTCCTAATTGATTTTTTCTTCTACATAATAATACAAATTTTTTCAGGTTATATGCGATTGGCAGGAAGACAGGACCAGGACCAATATGCGAGCATGAGAACCAGCGCAATGCGTTTCCCAGCATGTGATTACCACTCACAGATAGTGGCTATTTAGATAGATACAGGCAGGTGGAAACCTGCTGCGATGCCAAATGAATTAGCGGCCGTTAACGCTGCCGAAAGGGGCTGTAAAATCAATGCCATCTTTCAGTATGAGTTACGACTTATAGATACCTTTTAAAATTTAGTTTATAATCTTTATTAAATTATATTTAGTATCTCATAAAGCACAAGTGATCTAAAGTTTTGTTATTAAATTTAACAGCACATATTTAATGGGACATATTTTTATATATTTTTCTTAGATACATTTTCTAAAATATA